>VUQI01059715.1:0-18157 GCA_015106735.1 Paratilapia polleni
CGACCGGTTGGGGATGAGGGGAAACAGAAGAGAGCAGAGGGAGACAGGACAAAAAGGCACACCTATGGGAGAGAGACAGGGTTAATAATAGCTAATGATTAAATGCAAATGGTGTATAAAACACATGGAGAGTGAAAGGAAGTGAGGAAGAGGAAGTGCTCAGTGCATCATGGGAAGTCCCCAGCAGTCTAGGCCTATTGCAGCATAACTAAGGGATGGTTCAGGGTTACCTGATCCAGCCCTAACTATAAGATCTATCAAAAAGAAACGTTTTAAGCCTAATCTTAAAAGTAGAGAGGGTGTCTGTCTCCCGAATCCAAACTGGGAGCTGGTTCCACAGGAGAGGGGCCTGAAAGCTGAAGGCTCTGCCTCCCATTCTAAGGTCTCAGAAAATACCCTGTTAGTAGGAGCTACTAGGAGTCAGTGTGCTTTCATTTGACCCATTTACATGCCTGGCACAAGATGTAGTTACAATAATTTTTGTATCCTTTAACAGATCTGGATACAGATTATATAGATTATTCTGTGTCCATACCAGCTTTAAAGGAAGGTGCACATGACAGATGAAAAGACTCTCTGAACAGCTGCTGGAGATACAGTACAGAACAATCACAACGAGGTAGTCAACTGACCACAAAGAGACACAGAGAGAAACATTTCATACACTTACCCCAGGTTACATGTAAAATATTCAATTGCCTGAATTCTCAAAATTAGGAAGTTTTCCCTCTTATTTCCACCAACTCCATAACTAAGGAGTCTAACAAGATCAATAAACTCCCACCCTGAAAATTACATCTGCAAACTTGTTCAGCCTGCAGATTTTGTTTGGATTAAAAATGAGTACACTGAACTATTTGTTCAAGGTCAACATGAACAACCGGAAGCAAAATTCAGGCCTGAGTGGAGATAGACCACACTTGCAGAAAGTGTGGTCTATGTTTTCATTTCCTTGGCTTTGCTGCTCCGAGCTCACCTGGTTAGGTTCTGCTTTGGGCCTTTTTGGACCTTTGCTTTGAAATATTGGGACACTTCTACCTCTATTAGTATACACAACATTGAAAACTGTTGGATAAATAGCTTGACCGTGACCTTAGCTGCTTCAGAAGCAGCTTTGAACCATGTGGGTCTTTCACTGAATGCATCTGTCTCTGTCTGTTTATACCTTATGCTTGGTACTACTGTGCACCTTTTACACTCCACCTAGCTGCCATTGTACCTTTGCTTACAGTGACATAGGAAGTAAAGAATGTAATCTACACCCCAACAGAGATGGATATGGGCGAGAACATAAGCATTTTTTCCTCGCTTAATGTCACCAGTTCCTCATTCCTGACTGTCTTTTGAGCAATCTTTTTTTCCCCCTTCGCTTAGCATCTCTCATCTCTTTCTGCTCTTTGTTTTTGCACCTAAAACTACACCATACCAGTTTTCTGTGGTTTTCTGATCTGGTCCTGTCATCATCCCCTGCTCTTTTCAGAAACAAGGACTGCATGACTCCTGTGCTAAGAAATGATTGATTTTCAGCCGCCTCGCTCGCTGACCTCACACCAATGACATCAACTCCATCCACAGTTCTGTTTCTGCCCGATGACTCCCCTTTCTTCCTCTCTGTGTGGGCCTTTGTGTACAGTAAAATTACCCAAGCTCCTTTGGCTATCCATCTCCCTTATCATTGATTCTCCTCTCTTCTGTTTTGCTATTTTTTATCTGTCTTTTCAATTCCTTCCCAACACAGAGACAACTATTCAGGTAGTTTTATTAAAGTGATATTTTAGCATCCACCCACTCAGCAGTAAGCATCCATCTACCAGTGGCGCTCACACATTCAGACAGTGCGGGAAAGCACATTCGGAGTGCTTCATATTGGGTTTCATTAACTATGTTTGCAGTACTGAGTTTTGTTTTCTTAAGAGGCATGGCGCACCTCTCCCTCTTTCAGTCTGTTTTGACTCGCCTTGATTTGTCCATCTATCAGGATACGACAGGACTGGAGAAAGTACACTGATAAATTTGTTATTTGGCTTATGCATGTTGCTCTACAGGAACATGTGGCTATGCTTCACCACTGCCACATTATAAGTGTTAGGAGACAGGTTTGACTGACAGGCTAATATTGGACCAATATTTATATAACAAATGCAAGATGGATGAAAGCAAAGCAGTCTGCTGTTTAGTGTCCAGTATTAAAAATGACAAGCGTCAAGTTGTAATTAGATAAAAAGAGCCGTCACAAGTAGTGACAGAGGCCATTTCAGCTGCAGCTTGCTGAGCCTCCTCACTATACTAACTTAGCATGCTACCTACTCTTAATATGTTGCTGCTTTCAGGGTTTCAATGGCTTAAAAACGGACCTTGTGTTGGTGATGAGGCATTTAAACATGATCGGTGCACATGAGTATCTGTTACTGTACCTTATTAGACAGAAATCTATGCATTTTCCTGTCTATTTAATAAACAAAAAATATTTTATATGCTTAAGTAAATGATACCCCACTTAACAATACTGTTAAAAAAAAGTATTACAATGCTGATGGTTTTCCTTTCGTGGATGCCAAAAATTTCTCTAGGTAGAGTAAACCCCCATACTGGTGGAGTATCTCTTTTCTCAAAAGAACAGCAGATACACTCAGCATGTATCGCACACCAGACCCTTCAAACTGATTTGTATCTCTGCCTGATGTGTGGAAACATCCATTCTCTCTGCATCCCTATCCCTTATTTGTTTTCTGAGAAACTCTCTAATAAGGCTGGCCTTTGGTCACAAGAATCTTGAAAAGGGCTAAACGAGCTTCACTGCATGCATGCACCTTATCTGTCAACTTATCAGTGTTAGGCAATAACAAAGAATTTGCGATGAAATGGACAGCACCAGTACGACTGATAATACTGAGGATGTTGTATGTTGATGTGGTTAATTTGAAAGCTTTGCAAGCAACATGTTGGGAAATTACAAGCAGCAATATATGTTACACTGCATTTTTTCCACATTTAAACTGAAATTATTTGTTAGTCAGCTATTAGTTACATAATAGTTATATTTTTTGATTGGTATGAAGGCATCACAATCTCAAATAAACATATGCACCAATATATCCTGGTGCTAGTTTTGTTGACTCATTTTGACCAAACTTATAAAAACTAAAGGCATTTTTCCCCAAATTTTTGTTTTAAAAATAATAATAATTATAAGTCAGCGGTACAGTGGTTAGCACCTCCCAGCAAGAAGGTCTGGGATTCCAATCCAGGCTGGGGCCTTTCTGTGTGGGTTTTCTCCAGGTACTCTGGCTTCCTCCCACAATCTAAAGACACACTTCAGGTTAATTGGTGATTCTAAATTGGCTGTAGGTGTGAATGTGAGCCCTGCCCTCTGTGTTAGCCCTGTAATAGATTGGCGATTTGTCCAGGGTGTACCCCGCCTCTCACCCTATGACAGCTGGGATAGGCTCCAGCACCCCCGTGACCCTGAACTGGATAAGTGGTTGAGAAAATGGATGGATGGATAATAGTTTCATCCACGCAATACTGTTTCAGTTTGGGTTTTTTCAAAAGCCTAGTTTTTCTTTTTAGATCACTTTTTTTGGTTAACTAAAACAACCTTGGTGCTCCTGGTCTTCACTAAATGTAAAAACAGTGATTACTTTGGAGGGAAGAGTGATTGTGGGTATCAGCACCAAAACTCTCCATTACAGTACTATATGACAAATATGCTAAAATAACCCTGTCAGGTATTGGTTATGAATTAACACAAGAAATATGTCTTGAATTCTTTCACTAAATGTGTCTGTGTTGGCTGCAGCTTTCAATAATTTTATCACTTTGGACAACTGAGACCCCAAATAGGGCAATAATTAATACTAAAAGTTCCACCTGTGCATGGCTTAGTTAAGACTCTCTTTATTTACAGACTCAGCTCTATGTATGTGTCCGTAGATAAACTGATAGAGTTACATTCCCTGATCACTTGTCACCAGTCACTGAGACCTGCCTGCAACCTGCTCAACTAGTTTAAACCGAGAGGAATTTAGGAGACTTTCCTGCAAATCTGCCTTTACAAACTTCCCAGATATACTCTCGCCTTAAAGAAGTGCCAGCAAACACCCCACATCTGGGTGTCCACAAGCAAAACATCTAATGAAAACACACAACTTAGCAAGCTAACCCAACTCCCATGGTCCCAGGTTGTTTTGAGATCAACAGTGAAGCATCACCTCTTTAAAGATCACTTTTTCTTTTATATTTTCAAATTAAATAAGACACGTAAGGGAAGCATTAACACTGAAAATAGATTTAAAATATCTGAAACTTAAAAAAATGGGGGTCCATATAAGCATTCTCATAACAATATCAAACTTACAGCCATGCTTAGATAAGCAGTTTCGCTTACGTACCTCTCTCGCCGCTGCCGTTCAAAAACATCAACTTCCGAGCTTTCGAGGGGCCTGAAATGACCAGCCACCACTTCTGGACTGTTTCCCACACACGCTGTTAAAGTTTAGTATCCGCGGAGAGCTGCAGTTTTGCGGAGAAATGCTGAGTTTGACAACGTTTCCACTCAGAGAACCTGTTGCTGACAGCTCGGTGTGTCACACCAACAACATGGCTGACGAGGAGTGATCGGAGCCTGCGGGGCGCTGCTAACGTCCGGCCGTCCGCCGAGTGGGAGGAGAGAGAGAAAGGGAGGAATAAAAGTGGAACAGATGGAGAAGGAGAACAATTGATGGGATGGGAGGTAGATAAAACGAGAGAAGTGAGGGCAATACAATACGACGGCCTACTATATGTATAGAGCCAGACTAGGAGGGCAGTGTAACCAGAGAAGATACGAGATTATACTTCGAGATTAAATTCGTATGTAACTCGGATTTTATTTATTAAAATTTGCGAGAAAACTTTTGATATTCTGAGATTATACAGTCACACATTTGCAAGAAACAAATCATAAATTCCCCGAGATTAAAGTCACAAATTTACAAGAAAAAAATGAGAAGTTGTGGGAGGGTTTCTCTGAAAGAATAAGTCACAAATTTGGATCAACCTCTTCACACCACATCCTTTGTACAGCAGATGACTTAATCAACTCATAGCCTACTTTGCAATTGAATTTAGCTATGAGAAACTCAAAATATAGCCCAGAATGACTATATTATCCAAAACATCCCGACTTTGAGGTGCCACGTTGCCATCAGTTGGACATCTTTTGTGCTTCATTAACTAATGCAGGGGCGTTTTCAGGATTTTCAAACTGGGGCGTCCAACAACCGGTCACTGGGGGCTCGTGGGAAATAAGAGCCAACCAAAGGCACTTAAAACTGCTTGAAAATTCAGTGAGTTATTTTCATTTTAATTTGAATGTGCACAGACCTCCTGTCTCCATAGACACCCATTAGGTAATGTAGCTGCCCTGTACTTATATAGTGGGCACATTGAAACACAAGATTTAATGGCAAGGTAACTGAGCTAAAAAAATTTATATAGTCTGATTACAACAGCAAATATATTTAATTTTACTGAGTGGTAGAGTAGGCTAAATAACTGTCTCAAACACCCTTTGATTATAGTTTGCAAAGTAAAGTCAGCGAGTGGTAGGCAGAGGACCGAACCACTCTGATATACATAAGGGGGAGTCCATCTTGTAAAACATACAAACTTACTGTTTTCCATCTACAATTAAACCAATACTTTTCACTTCATGTAATGTTATTTAACATTAATGCATGTAATGTTAGATAACATTGCATGAACTTGCAGTGCCACCCTAGGCCACCTACTGTAAACTGAACTCATGAAAACTCATGTAAAAGGAACTCAAGCAAAGACATGGCTGGTTACCAAGGTTACTACATTTAATGGAAACTAAGCTAAAACAATAAATGTTTTAGTTACCTGATATCAAAAAAAATAAACACTAATAAATAATACAAAACTATAATAACTGTGCTGGTTACATCAACCATACTGCTGCACCTCCTCATTAACCTGTGCCCTTGTCCCTGTTTGTATATGTGTGATTAATCCAGCCTTGTGAAGTAAAAGATTTGATTCACTTACAGTGGCCCTAACTATTAATAATATCCCACATAATAAATTGAGTGTTTTTTCATCCTAGGTCCTGTTTATTCCAACGGAGTAAGATAGTTAACTATTCTTCTTCTTCTTACTACTGCTACTGCTACTACTACTACTACTACTACTAATAATAATAATAATAATAATGTCTCTTGAATATCATGGCCACTCCTGTAGAACAGGAGTTTTCTATAAACATGGTCTATGTGTACGGTTTACTATTATATGTGAACATTTTCTCTCTGAAAGATTGTAAAAAGTTTTATTCGATTTAGTTACTCCATATTTACTACATTACCCAAATTGCCTTGCGGCTGCCTTGCGACATTTTCAAACAATTTCCGCGGTTTACGGCTAGTTCACAACTTGCTACCTCCGTGGTTAGTGGAGCGAAATGTTCAACAAGAAGCCCCGGAGAAACTTTCGGCAGAGAAAAAGCAGCTCCAGTGACGATGAGGAACAGCAAAACAACAGCGAAGAAGGAGAGAACAAAGAGAAATCCCCTCCAGCTGTGGTAAATAAAACTGTAAAGGCAGCGCAAGGCCGCGGCATCTCTTGCAGCTCCAAACGGGAAGCGACGCCTCCGAAGCTGGACACTAGTGACGGAGAAGACGGAGAGACATTGGAAGTGACAGAAGAAAGGGAAGAGAGGAAGAAAGACAAAGAGAGGACTAAAAAGAAAGAACACTCTATTTTGAGTTTCTCTGACGATAAAGAAGGTAACTAAATGTAAATATGCCGTTTTTCAGGTAGATATTTTATACTCATCAGCTCACTGACAACGTTAGAGCAACGTTAGAGAAGAAGGAAATATTAATTTCCTCTAATCTGCTGACAAATGAGGTTATTTGTGTAAAATCAAAGCTACAGTGACAATATGTCATTAGAGTTGTTATATGATTTTTTCGCCAGTCACAGTTTATCCATCATCTGTCCACATGTGTCAGCTGCCCGCTGGCCCCTTTGAGCCCTCTGTGCTTTACTCTATTGAACCTGAAGGTGACAATATACATAGACAAGTGTCCCTCTTTATGCGGGACTGCACGACATTTTTATCCCTTGTCCCCACGTCCCACATAATGAGACGATATCCAACATATTGATTGGCACTACTTTCTAAAGTAAATACATTTGAGTCCCTTAAGAAACATGTAGCTCAAAAATAAATGCTGATCTATGGATGCATTCCTGCTGAAACCCAAAGATGATTAGCAGACAGAACAGCAGCTGAAATAAACACTTAACAGCACTGGTAACGTGTCCCGCACACACCAAGTCTTTGCCCAACATTTAGTTTCTCTAATCCCCCTCTCAGAGGATGGTGGTGGATGATGAGGGCTCAGTGTAATGGCACGTGTCTCTGCTTTGTTCTTCCTTGTCATAGTTGAGGAATCAGCGTTTCGATTGAAGAAGTCATCCGATAAAGCTGTGCTGTTCCAAGTTAGGAGGAAGGAGGCTCCTCATGCCAAGATCACCAACAGCACAGGTAGGTCCATGACTGGAACAAAGACCCTTAGAAACAAATCATGTGTATGTAAAGTACAGTATATGTACATTAATACACTCACTGAGCAGACATGGTATCTACAACCAAAGAAATGCATCAGTTCTATAATAAGTCATGAGTAGGAATGTGGCAGTAACAGATTTAGGTGTACACAGATTTTGTCCAGGTGTAGAATCTGCCTTTTGGAGGTGATTTCAGCAGAGGCAATGAGGCTGTGTTAATTTATTTGACAAAAATGTGTGTATTTTCCAGCTATTTTTGACAGTTTGATAAACCAAAATGACAATTTTTCTTAAGTAAATGAGCACCAAAAATTTCTCTAACCTTGTATACACTCAGCTTCCAGTGTGACCGATCCATCCAGTTCAAATTAATGCAATCTGATGCAACAATCTGCAAAAAAAATCCTAAGAATTTAGGTTTTAAATAGGCATATTCTTTGTTATATCTGATGTATACTACTCAGTGCAGCTAATAAACTAGCAGCTGACTTTATACTTTGATGAAAATAATGAAATTAGATGTAGTATAATTTGACATTTATATATTTATGGACTAATGGAAAGGTAATCAAAAAAATTTAAAAGTGTCAGTCATCAAACGTAACATTACTTAGTGAGTCAAGTAGTCAAATGAAACATTTTTACATGACATTTTTGTATTTTGTTCAAGATAAATTACTCTTTTTGTATTTACATGTCTCTCTGTACTCTCCTCCAGCTTCAGGTGGTGGAGGTGTCCCATCATCTCATTCTCCCAGGCAAGATTATAGCAGTCAAGCTTCACCACATTGTTTTGATGATGATGATGATGATGATGATGATGATGATAATGATGACAAGGATAATGGTAGTAATGATGACAATGAAAGTGATGAAGGTGGTGCCAGGTCTCCCTCAGCTGGCTCAGCCTCAGACTCTAGCAGCTCTGCTCCTACACCAGGTATGTTTGTGTCAAAGAGAGGGACTCTCAGCTCTTTAGGGCTGCATGATGTGAATAAATTTGTCAGTTCCCTTTTGGCTTTGTGTTAATCTGGATGCATGTTTGTGCATTTATACATTTATATTTCCACTGATTTGTTTGGGCCTACAGTAAATATCCCCAGTGCTAAAGAGATTGAGGCAGCCAGGAGACAGCGTCGTGCCACTCGAGCACAGAAGGAGTTCATTCCCCTCAGCAGAGATGGCCAGAGCTCGGCTGGCAGCACCCCAGATCACTACAACAGGGATGATGAAGATGAAAGTGTTGATGATGATGATGATGATAATGAGCTGGATGATCACGAGAGAAGAATCGAGTTTGCACCACGGGTGAAGAGCATCAGGGAAAGAATTGCAGACAAGCTTGGTAAGAGAGGGCAGGATAGAGAACAGATAGCGTGAGAAAGAGAGAGATGGCAGTAAAGGAGGGGTAGAGAGAAGAAGAAGGAGGGGGAACATTAAGATAGAAGAAGCAGAGGGAAAAATAGAGTGGAAGTTTAAGTTATAGTCCAGATCAAAGTTTGCAAAGATCACACAAGACATTTAAAATATTTCCACTTGTTGACATCTTCATAAAAACATCTATCTTGGGTTTAATTAAAAAATGAAAGAGTATGTGTTCCTGATGTAGAAAATGCAAGAGCACAAATATAGTTCACTTTGATGGCAGCCCATAAAAGCTTGTGTAGTTCTCTGAGCAAAAACACCTAAAAAAAATTTTTTCCGATACTGTCGGACTGAATTGTAATGTGATCAAAGCTACATAAGCTGAAAGTGAAAGGGTATATGTGTTATATGTGTATACTATAAATTTGTATATGCTATAAATCAGTTCACAGTAGATGAATGATTCATCTTGCCAACTTGTGTGAAAGCTAAATGTTTTTTTTTCTTTATATTTCTGTATATTTTAGGAGGAAGTGATGGCAGTTTCTCGGGGACTGATGGGGAGGAGCAGGAACTGTGGGAGGAGACACAAATTGGGAAGGGAGTCAAGAGACGACCAGGGGAACAGGTAGGAGTGTCCATTAATATCTTGTTTTTGATGGTTCTCATTACTCTTTTTTTTTTTTTTTTTTTTTTATTTTTTTTTTATTTTTTTTTTTTTTTTTTTTTTTTTGCGTGTGCTGGAGTCACTCCACAAACATATTGCCACCACAGATATCATGAAACAACATTTTGATTGGGCAATCAAAACATCTCCACATGTGGCCATTTGTAAAAACAAATGTGGCATTTCTTTGTATTCGGCCTGAATTTAATTTACAAGCATGGAATTAAATCCAGTAGTTTTCCTCAGGCCCATGGGACGTGTTCAGGGTACTTCTAGGAATTGCATGACTCTGGACTTGATGACTGTTTAAGCAACTCTAACTCTGCTTGAGTGAAAATTCTCACCATGCAGTGGACTGTAAGTTGTTACAAGCCACAGACTTTGATTGCATTTCATTACTTTGGGAGCTGAAGCTGACCCTGACCTGCTTTGTGACCTGCAACATTGCAAGACTAGCTGCCAGAGTGTAAAGGCCAGTTTGGAGCCTGTGGTGAGCATGGGGTAAAAAAGACTATTATGTCATGGTCCCGGGTAATTTGACCCAGTGTTTTGAGTTATGTACTTTCCAGGTTATTATTCTCTCTTAGTTTGCTGTTTTGCTTCTGTGTCTGTGTTTTGTTATTTCCTGTTTTAAGTTGATAGTCTCTCGTCTCTTGTGCATTGTGTTCAGTTTTGCTTCTTTTGCCTTGTTACCTGTGATTTAGTTCAGCTGTGTTTCGTTACCCTCCTGTTTCCAATCCCCTCGTTACCTTTTGTGTATTTAAACCCCTAGCCTGCTTGTCTTCCTTGTTGCGTCGTTAAGGTCCTTATGGCTGTGTGTTTCCCTGTATCTGTTCCTGAGTTGTTTTGTTCTTAATTAGTTAGAGTTTTTTTAGTTTAGTTCTGCCTCCGAGTTCTGCATATGGGTCCACCATTACCTGCCACACAGCCCACACATGACAGAATGACGGGACAAGTAATGGACCCAGCAGGTGCTGCACCCATGGATCCCCAGGAGTTTCAGGTGCAGCTCATTATTCTCCGAGGGCGATGGCTATGCTCATTCTGAGCAAAGGAAAAGGAGGCGGTGGGGGAAAAAGCTCAGTGATCTGGTGCATTCCTGCCCCCAGTATTTGGACTTGGTGCCAACGTGACTCAAAGACTTTGTACTCACCACATGCCGAACCACAGCCTGCTTCTCAGCCTGCGTCTGGCGATGCTGGGCCCCAGCCTGTTCCTGTCTTTTCACCTGGGTCTGCCGACGCCGGGCCCCAGCCTGTCACCGGTCCCTGGTCCCAGGGTTAGGACTCTCCAGAGGGCAGTCACTCCAGAGCCCCCGGAATACTCTGTGCCGGCTACCTTAGAGCCACCGGAGTACTCTGTGGCAGCTACCCCAGTGACTGTGTTGCCTGAGCCGGCCACTCTGGAGCCCCCAGAGACCATTTTGCCCGAGCTCCCTGAGCCCCCCGAGACCCCAGAGACTGTTTTGCCCGAGCTCCCTGAGCCCCCCCAAGACTGTTTTGCCCGAGCTGGCCACTCAAGAGCCCCCAGAGACTGTTTTGTCTGAGCCCCCAGAGTTTCCTGCGCACCCTGAGCCCCCAGAGCTGCCCCGTCTCCGCCGCTGGCCATGCGGCCGGCTCCCAGAGCTCCATCGTCTCCGCCGCTGGCCACGCAGCCGGCCCCCAGAACTGTTCTGCTTCCTTGGTCCGCCCCCTGAGCAGCCTCTGCTTTGCCCTGGGGCTGAACCCCGGAACTGCCGTTCTGTCTTTTGTTGTTTTGCGTATGGGTCCACCATTACCTGCCACACAGTCCACCCATGACATATTATGGATGCTTTCAGCAGTTTGCTAGGGTTTATGCTGTTGGGTATAGTATGGTCTCTCCATGATGGTTGGTTGTGAAGCCCTGTTACGAAGTCTTGAGTTGAGTGTTTCCGCTGTCGCCATCTTGGTGTTTTGAAACCGGATGTGATTAGTGAAGGTTGAATCTGACTGTGAATCTGAACCTGAGGACACCACATGCTCATTGGTTGATGACTTGTGATTGACAAATCAGCCAATGAACATATGCTGGATAATTATCCTTTCTGGCTCCAATAATGACCACAAATCCCAAAGTGAACTCATATTCTATTCAGTATGACCTAAAACTAGCACTTGAGCCCAGTCATCAGGAAAGTGTTTACTGAGGTCACAGAGAAAGGGAGTCGAGGGCCATTTTCCCATCTATATAATCAAGTGCTGAAATGCCTTGCAACTACCCTGGAGAGCAGGTGGACAACCATCAATGCCCTGCCTGCTCCCTAAATCCATCCTGCAGCATTGATTGCGTTCGTCAGGGCAGGCGCAGAGCTGAGCAAAAGTGGAACACATGGGTCAATTAGACGGAGCACATGACTGGAAGCTATCAGTGGACTTGAACCAACAACTGTGCTTCCCGACCGAGATCATGACAAGCCTCAGACTTGATCTTGTGCTTTGGTCGTCCTCACTTCGAACTGCCTTCTTAGTGGAGCTGACTGTGCCCTGGGAGGAGGCAGTTGAGGAGGCCCACGAACGCAAGAGGTTGAAGTATGCTGAGCTACACCACCTGATGACCCCTGTGATGCTTTACACCCCACTACACCCCAGTTGGCATGATCTTCCCCACACACATTAACTCCAGCATAAAGTAGGCTGAAAGGGATTGGAACACCTAGTTCTATAACAGAACAGAACTATACACCCGGAAGTCTTTTTGCAACCAGAGGAGTCACCCCCTACTGGCTATTAAAAAAAAATGCAGGTCTAATGCAGTTCCATGTCAGCTTTATTATTTTAAACCCCGAAGCTACATCCATCTTTTATACTGTCTGTGTTTGATTCCTATTTTAAAGGTCACATTTCTGAGTTGTTTCGGCGCCAACATTGCTCTGGCACCACAGAGCAATGTTGGCGCTGAAACAACTCAAAATTCAAAAATGGGCCCTGATTTTGTTTCTTCTATGAACAAATTAGCTGTGTCTCAAATCAAGTGCTTCTGCACTTACACTTGATAGTATTAGGAGTAATTGGGCTTACCCTATGATGTACAGCTACATCCAGTGCTCTACAAGTATTTAAAACAGTCAAAAAGTTGAGTGGGGAATGCTGTACACTTCTCACCCTCAATGGCCACCTTCTTGGCTACACAGAGGAAAGGAAGGGACCACCAAATAATTTTTAGCTTATAATGAAGATGCCAATACTAGCTAGCTAGCTAGCTAGCTGAGTGCAGTTTTTCTTTTCTACGCATTAAGTGTTAAATTGTCATCTTTGCTGTTTACAAAAATGTAGCCAGTAGTTGCAACAAACACTGCATTGCAATTTCTAGTAGGCCTGTGTGCACAACTTGCCAAGTTCAGTTGGAGACAGCACTACCCTGTTGAAATTACTTCTTGAACACGTGTATTACTGTCACTATTTGAATTACTACGTGTAGTAACAGAAGAATAAACAATTCAAAGTAATGTTGCACAAGAAATACTGTCAGTCCAAGCAAAAAGAAAAAAAAAAAAGGTCACTGTAAAAATGAAGGATGGACTATACTATGAAGGCAACAAAACTGATATCCTTCCCAAAAATATATTCATAGCCAAAAGGCAATTTATCAAACCAAACATCCAAAAATTGGATCTGTCAAAACTCAGAAATAATTATCCTTTTTAGCAAACACCTTACATCACACCTCAGTTTATGAGCAGACCTCATTTATTTGCTCGGGAAAAGCCCCATTAAGATGAAGTGGTGGGACGTACAGCCATCTGCCTATGATTAGAGCTTGGGAGAAACACTACAACAATGGCTGCTTGGGCATGGCAAAAAAGAAGGGACGAGCCCAGCAATGATCCAGCATAACAATTACTGGGGAACCAAATCCCCCAAGTCAGCTGTTTGTAGAAGTGAAAGAGAATTGGCAAGCCAGAGTTTGTGAAGCGTCCAACATGCAACTGAAGCCAACCAACACACTCCCGATCAGATCAGCTCCATGTGTGGTGGGCTCTAATCAAAGCCATATGCATACATATTTTCAATCGGGGCCAGATTGAAGAAAAAAAGACAGCCAGAACAGCCAATTAGCATCTTCTCATTGATTTTACAAGGATACGTGTTTTGAATCCAAAATCTCCAGTAGGTGTTCACATGGGTTTAGATACAGTCCATAACATATGATTCACATCAGTTTCATACTCAAACCATTCAGTGATGCCTTTTGCTGTATAAATGGGGGCAACATCATACTGCAAGAGACCATTTCCATCAGGATGGAAAAGTGTCATCACAAGATAAAGATGATCACACAGAATAACTTTTCATTGATTTGCAGTGACTCTTCCATCTAAAAAGGGACAAGTAGGTCCAAACCATGCAACAAAAGGATGACATAGTCGCCAAATACATCATGAGTGTCAACCTTTAATGTTTTTTGTAAACATCTGTTTGTGAACACACTGTTATTTTTCAATAAGAACTTCAGAAAAATGTAGACAAGTATATCTTTGATGCCAAATCCAGTTATTCAGGTGGTCCATCTTGGCAAACATTGGTGGATTATTGTGTAATACATCTTATTTAATTAAATTAAATTCAATTTTATTTATATAAAGCCAATTCACAATAGTCACCTCAAGGCGCTTTGTGTTTTAGGGTAAAGACCCTACAATATTAGACAGAAAACCCCACCAGTCAGACAACCCCCTATGAGCAAGCACTTGGAAATAGTGGGAAGGAAAAACTCCCTTTTAACAGGAAGAAACCTCCGGCAAAACCTGCAAAACCTTGGGGGTGAGGGGAAACACAAGAGAGCAGAGGACAAAAGACACAGTATGGGAGAGGGAGAGTTTAATAATAATTAATGATTAAATGCAAGTGGTGTATAAACACATGGAGAGTGAAAGGAAGTAAAGAAAAGGAAGTGCTCAATGCGTCATGGGAAGCCCCCAGCAGCCTAGGCCTATTGCAGCTTAACTAAGGGATGGTTCAGAGTCACCTGATCCAGTCCTAACTATAAACTCTATCAAAAAGGAAAGTTTTAAGCCTAATTTACAGGACAGGTATCCATTAAAAATTCTATAGTAAATTTTCAGTGTGCACAGCACAGTGCAGCCTCCATAAGTCTTTTGGGTTATTTGGGATCTATAGTGTTAGCATGCTAGCATAACACGCTAATGCTAATACTAAAAATTACTTAGGCAACTGAGCTTGAATCTTTTTACCCCACAAGCTCAAAAAACAAAACAAACACACACACACACATAATGGGAACCTAAGAAATATGCTCCCCAGGTCTGTACTGGCTTGGCTATTATGACAACTCTGGTTAGGGTAAAAGAAATACTTTAATTTGAAACTGGTCAAACGTGACCAGAATATAATGATGGATTACTGTGAAACAATAGAAAACTGAACTGGGGAACACTGGACACTGAGAACAAAAAGCAGATATCCCACTGTGGGATACGCATGTGGCTGTGTGTCCCCTTGCCCCACAGTATGTTGTTGGTACAGTCTGTTACATGAACATAGAGGTGTTACATGACCTCATTTCTGCTGATAGATGTCGCCCATCACCTCACAAAGTTGTAAGTGATTAAACTCACAAGCAAAGCATATATTTCTAGGTTTATTCCCACTCCTTTCTTCAGAAGGTCTCCTGCTGTACAGTATGTCAGTCTTTATGCATAATACACCTGTCGGTGCATTTTTGATTTACCAAACACGTCTGACTGTGCAAATAATGACCCTGAATTTTCCAATAGGTCAAAGGCATAACTTTTTATTTTAATTAAACAGCAGCTGTAACTCTTATTTTTGTTGACTTTTACACTTAAAAGTTGTCATCTCGCTGCAGCGATGCAAAAGGTGAAACTCCAGGGTGTGTGAGTGACATCACTGCTGGGTGAGGTAAGGTTGAAACTGAAGTAGAAAGGGTGTTGAAATGCTGCTTTTCAGCCTGCTGAAAGGACTTAAAGCTTGTTACTTAGTTTCAGGGTCACTCCTAATGAACATTCAAGTAAAGCCAGAGGGAATTCCTGTTGGATGATTTTCATGTTATAAATGAGAAGCTCTACATCACATAGCTTCTGACAGGCTCTTTGAGATAAAGATTTCAGTTTTATTTTTAACAGCACCACTTAATAGGAGTGCCAGAAACTGTCGAAGCCACCCTGGTAGAAGAGAGCTTGGGGCAAAAAAAGGAAAAGAAAAAACACTATCAGGTTTCAGAATATAATGTAATTAATCTTCATTATTTCTATCAAGATGATGATGATTTCACCTTTTCCAAATTCTATTCAGTTGTGCAACTTTACGGCGTTGAAAGGACAGTATGGTAATGTGGATGCATGTTAGAGTATCTGTCTGTGTTTGGAGTGGGATCTGTATGGGAATGTTGATGTCTGCAATAATGTGTGTAATAAGCATCAGTGAACAGAAGCTACTACCTCAGTAGCAGAGCCTAAAAGTGTCTTTTTATAAATTCCACTGAACCCAATTTAAAAAAAAAAAGAAAAGAAAAGAAAAAGTGGATTGGCATAAAATAACTCTGATTCGAACCAGCAGACAGGATTAAATGCCCTGATGCTTTGGTATGTCTGTAAGCAGACACACACCCCAGTATAGCCAAAGAGGGACTTCCCCGCAAATCCTGGAAGTACAGTGTTCTCATACTTTAAATAAATATGTACACATCATGCTGTCATGGGAAAAGACAGAAACCCTATTAGCCAAATGTCTTACATGTATATTGAAAAACGGTAAAATATATGTAAAAACAAATGAGATATAGTACATATAAACCCAGGAGGAAACATAGCCTGATTGCTGTACATGTTTTAACTGCCAGGACAAAAATGGCCTCCTTAGTGTAAACGGTTTCACGACAAGGGTTTTGCCAAATATGTCTAGTCTGAACTTTATTTAATGAGCACTGAAGGAGATATGACTTATGACATATTTTACCACCTGTTTCAATATGTGATTTCACCCTCAATGGGAAAATTAAGCTATGACTGATCATCATTAGATTATAGCTACAATATTTATAAGACTCCAACCAAGCCAGTAATGACATGTACATCTGTGGCTAATTGTAGATGATTTGTGGCCATAGTGAAACATTAAAAATTAAGGATTGCAGTGAGCTTTGTTTTTTCACAAATTTGGCAAATACCATGCAACACTGTGGGTGTTTATGAGAGGGAAAACTTGCTTAGACCAGTAATACCTTAGTTAGGTTTAGCTTCAGGGTAGATATTTTTCATCAAAAAAATCATGGTCCACACACTGACCTAGCTGTGAGTGTCCAGTGCTAACAACTACGCTAACCTTAAATTTTAATTCACATACTGGAATCCTATTTGACTACATAACTGCTTAAGATCAAATAAATTAAACTGTATTCGAGTCAGGGCTTCAAAACATTTAGAAAACATCTAAATGCATCAAAGTAGTTCCAAACAATTTGGCTATTAATACACAAAACAAAACAACCAAAAATAAACTGTGCTGAACATGATAACAAAAAAGGTAATTGATTTTAAACTAGATTTAATCTTAATCTACAAAAATGAACTGTATTTAACAAGATGGCAATATTCAATTCAATTCAATTCAATTTTATTTATATAGCGCCAATTCACAACAATAGTCACCTCACGGCGCTTTATATTTTACGGTAAAGACCCTACAAAATACACAGAAAACCCCAACAGTGAAACGACCCCCTATGAGCAAGCACTTTGCAACAGTGGGAAGGAAAAACTCCCTTTTAACAGGAAGAAACCTCCGGCAGAACCAGGCTCAGGGAGGGGCAGCCATCTGCCGCTACTGGTTGGGGGTGAGGGCAAACAGAAGCCTAATCTTAAAAGTAGATAGGGTGTCTGTCTCCCAAATCCAAACTGGGAGCTGGTTCCATAGGAGAGGGGCCTGAAAGCTGAAGGCTCTTCCTCCCATTCTACTTTTAAATACCCTAGGAACTACAAGTAAGCCTGCAGTCTGAGTGCTCTGTTGGGATAATATGGTACAATGAGGTCTTTAAGATATGATGGGGCCTGATTTTTCAAGACTTTGTAAGTGAGGAGATGGATTTTGAATTTGATTCTGGATTTAACAGGTAGCCAATGAAGAGAAGCTAATATGGGAGAAATATGGTCTCTCTTTCTAGTCCCTGTCAGTACTCTCACTGCAGCATTCTGGATTAACTGAAGGCTTTTCAGGGAGCTTTTAGAACAACCTGATAATAATGAATTACAATAGTCCAGCCTAGAAGTAATAAATGCATGAACTAGTTTTTCAGCATCACTCTGAGACAGGATGCCTCTAATTTTAGAGATATTACGCAAATGCAAGAAAGCAGTCCTACATATTTGTTTAAAATGCATGTTGAAAGACATATCCTGGTCAAAAATGATTCCAGGATTCCCCACAGTGTCACTGGAGGCAAAAGTAATGCCATCCAGAGTAAGCATCTGGTTAGATGTCATATTTCTAAGATTTTTAGGGCCAAGTACAATAACCTCAGTTTTACCTGAATTTTAGAAGTAGGAAATTA
>VUQI01059730.1:0-12279 GCA_015106735.1 Paratilapia polleni
TCATTTAAACTAACATATTCATCCTGCTGTAACCAAGTGTCTGTAAGGCAGAATAAATCAATATGCTGATGAATTATTAAATAATTTACTAACAGGGGTTTAGAAGAGAGAGACCTAATGTTTAATAATCCACATTTAACTGTTTTACTCTTTGGTGCAGTTGAGGATGTTATACTGTTCTTTCTTTGGAAATTTTTGTGCTTAATTTGTTTTTTGCTGATTTTTGGTTTATTTTTTGGTGGTCTGGGAACAGACACAGTCTCTACAGGGATGGGGTTTTGGGGGGATGGCAGGAGGAGAGAAGCTGCAGAGAAGCGTGTAAGACTGCAACTCTGCTTCCTGGTCCCAACTCTAGTCACATTTTGGGGGGCTTAATAAATTCTGCCATATTTCTAGAAATGAGAGCTGCTCCATCCAAAGTGGGATGGATGCCGTCTCTCCTAATAAGACCAGGTTTTCCCCAGAAAGTTTCCCAATTATCTATGAAGCCCACATTGTTTTCTGGACACCACTCAGACAGCCAGCAATTCAGAGAGAACATGCGGCTAAACATGTCACTCCTGGTCCGATTAGGGAGGGGGGCAGAGAAAACTAGTCCGACATTGTTTTGGCAAAATTACACACCGACTCAATATTATTTTTAGTGACCTCCGATTGGCGTAACCGGGTGTCATTACTACCGACGTGAATTACAATCTTACCAAATCTACGTTTACCCTTAGCCAGCAACAAACCACCTCAGGTTGGTGATATGGACAACAAAAAGAAAAGGAAAAGGAAAGCTATACAAAAACAACCTTAAAGTGTTCAAAAGAACCAAAGGAAACTCAAACTAATGGCTAGTGATGGGATGCACCGTGCCGGAGCGTGTGTCGAGGCTTGTGTCGTGTAGGGCACATGACATCATTGATGAAGTTCAAAGCCTCACTGTTTTGGAAATGGGTTTGAATTTTGGCGCGATTTACTACCAGATATAAACCACAATGCATCCCCTCACAACTCATGGGTTAGTGTTGATGTTTTGTGTATTTGAGAGTGACATAGAGGTGAGCTTTGGTGAACTGCTGTTTCAATCATGGAGCCTGCAAGAAAGAGAAGGTTTTCCCCTGTATGGGAACATTTTGACCTGATCTCTCCCAACAGAGTAAGAACACTGTCAGTAATGTTATTACACGTGTTTAATGTTTGTAATGCAATGTACTGTAATTTTCACAGTCTTTCTTTTATTCTAAGGTGAAGTGTTTGTTGTGCGGCAAGGAGCTGGGGTACAACACCAACACCTCATCTGTGTTGAGGCATTTTCGTTTTGTGCATGAAAATAATGAAGGGAATGTAGGTGGACCCAGTCAAGGTGGGTAATTCAAAATATCTTACCATAGTAACACACTTAGGAATTTTTACCATATTTGTTAATTAACTATGAAAATAATAATGACAGAACATACACAGTATTTACAAAGCTTCTCTGTTTTCACAAGCACATTCACTTTCCTCTGCCTCCTTAAACCTCTGCAGCAGTTTTAAATACAGATGTCCCCCGTCATTATTACACGATTTATTCAAACACTGCCAAAAATTATTTATTCACAAGCTTTTGAAAGTTAACATAACATAACTGACGTGTTACACACCAGTATGCAGAAAACAAACATAGAATTTGTATGTATTTAAATGAATACAAGACCCAAAGGCTGAAACACAAAACAATGAAACACATATTAACATGAATTTAATTCTCATTTTTGGCAGTCATTATTGCCATGCACACACTGTTGCAAAAGGGCCTGTATCATAAATACTGCAATTAAAATGACCTGTAATAACTCTTCATGTGCACACAAACCCCCATGCTGGTCAAAAACTGCCAAACAGGCAGCCTCGAGAAATGAATCTTTTTGCGAACCAGTTGGCTGGAAAGCTTCAAAGGTTCATGAAGCTTCATCTGGCCATCACTACCCATGGCTATTGGGCTACTAGCCAACATTTAGTCTTACAGTACCACCCTCAACACTCCCTCAGGACCAATGACCCAGGCTTATAGAGCTTGAGCCCCTCCCACCAGGATAAACCATACAAGCATTTCCAATTTACTCACACAGTGACCATTTTTTAATACAAAAACAAAGAAGACATTCTGTTTACCACTTCTGAGGCTTTTACACAGAACCACAAATACACAAGTTTGTTTACTATGTTTAAAAGACTATTTCAAAAATCAGTGACAGACCCCTCTGTGTTTTAACCACTTGGGAAGCTCACAGTCCCACCTACTATAAAAAGGTTTAGAAAATGCCTTTTCCTGTTTGACAGGCTGGACCTTGGTGGCAACATGGAGCAGAGCAACCTTCCAACACTTTAGTAATACTAATAATTGAAATTACTTTGCAATAATAAATGAGTCTGAATGTGTGGTCCCACTGTGTAGTTATTTTATAGTATGAAAATGACAATAATGTTACTGCTTAAACAAATTACCAGAAGTATGTATCTTATAGCTAAGACTTAAACAAACCAGTGAAGGAATAGTCCACAGCAGCATTGGCCTCACATTCACAACTAAGACAATAACAACTCTATTGTGCCGGCTAGATGTAATAGAAAAATAGAAGTTGCCGTTTTAGTGTGTTGTTGGCCATGTGCACACTTACCCCATGACAAGAACGAAGAGAAAAAACCAAATGGGTGACATCACATACATAGTACTTTTTATATTTATAAGTTGAGAAATGCAGGCACGTGCTCTAACCCCGTTCCTTAAGAAGAAAAGCCCCTAACCATCAGTACCACCTATCTCTGAAGCTCTTTCATTTCACTCCAAGTAGTGAAAGGTTAGGAAAAGACCCCAGACAGTGGCATGGGTAAAAGGTGTGTTTGAATCCTCCTATAGGTCAAAGCCACCTTGTAGCTCCAGGCAAAAAGCAGGCAGGAAGCAACCTCTTCTGTTACTTTCTGCTTTCCTCTCTATCTTTCACCCTCTTTGGCCTCTCACTTACCTTTTTTCCCTTCTTTTTCACTTTTCTTTCACTCCCTTAGGCAACCCCTTCAGTCTATCAACACCTCTTCATGGAGAGAGGGAATCGATAGTGCTTAGGTCTGAGCGGTGGAGGAGGCATCGATCACTCTGTCCCACTGACTGCCCTTTCTCTGTTCAGTAAGCTGGAGGGCAGAAAGTTTTAGGGATGCTGTCAGGTGGACATTTATCTCATTTTGGACCTCCAGAGATGCAGCGAGGCAACATTACACACACCTTTCTCCACAGTAAATTAAACAACAGGACTATCAGAAACAGAACAGCAGCAATCCACATTGAAGAAAGTTATTTAACTAAGAAATAACTGGAAATGACACGGCAGAAAGTTGTGGTGTTAGTAATCACCAGAAATGTTGCTTCATTTACTAAGGTGGGGCTAAAGAATGAGACATGATGCCAGGGATTGGGAACATGTGTAAAGCAGCAGGTTAACTTAGCTCTAATTTAAGTTAGATGGAAAATGACTGATGCCTCTGTCAGCAGATTGAAACTATTTATTTGGGTAAACACTATTATCACATGTTCTATAAAAATATAGACACAGGTGTGGAGAAGTGCCACAGTAAGAATAAGATGGTTTCTATCATTTTAAATGGTGAGACAAGTGCCTCCAGGGATGGCATTTTTAGTCTGCTGGTATTCACTGAAACATCACAAATGGATGATTCCAATGAAATTTTGTACAGGTGTTCATGGCTCTCTGTTGAGTGGCTGCAATCACAGCATTGTAAGATGGTAAAAGATGTACTTTTAGGCCCCTCCTTGGTTCAGTAATGGTCGTTCCCTTTTCACATAAATGGCTTCCTTGACTCCCTGCTCAAACCAGTGTTCCATCCTGTCCAGGATATGCACATCCTCATCACTGAAGGAGTGCCCACTGGTCTGTAGGTGTAAATAGACGGCAGAGTCCTGGCCTGACAAGGTAGCTCTTCTGCATTATGCCATCTGTTTAGCCAGAGGTTCTTTGGTTTCCCCGATGCACAGTCATGGCCAAAAGTTTTGGCAGTGGCACAAAGTTTGTTTTTCATGCACTTTGCTGCCTCCGTTTTTTGGGGGTTTTTTTGTTTGTTTGTTTTTTAAACATGTTTCTATGATATAGTGAAGAACAATCACAAGGATTTCTTAAGGTTCAAAAACTTTTATTGGCAAATAAATAAAAATGTAGTTTTGGCAGTGGTGTCACTGCCACTGCCTCACCACTGGCAGGTGAGGGTACTGATTCTGGTGGTCTCAACTCTAGTACCTCAAGGAGATTTACCTTTGTGGTTGCATATCGTCTAGCATGTCAAATGTTAAAGGTCATGCCAAGTCAAGATGTTTAACATTAAATACATCTTTTAGCAACATAGTTTGCAGGTGTGCAAACAGCTACCTTGAGTCTCTTTCATGTTGCCTAAATAAATCTCCTCCCCAAAAACAGAGCTTCAGAGCCCCACCTTCATGAAAAAAGCAGGTATACTGTTTAACAGGCTCTTTGCAGACAGAACAAAGTCTGAACATCAGTCTTTTTCATCAGGAAAAATCACAAATAGTGAGTTGTGCATTTCTTACAAACTGAAATGTCCATAAAAATATAAGTTAAGTTTGTGTCATGGTCCCTGGGCCTTGGACCCAGGGTTTTGAGTTTTGATTCCTTTGGTTTTGAGAATGAATGATATTTGAGTTTTGTTCCTTGTTTCTTTTGTGTGTAGGTGGTAACTGTTTAAACTCTTCATTTCTTCAGTGACCCTTGTGTTTATTTCTAGTCCTTTGTATCTTGCAGTTTGAAAATCTTGTTTATCTTCTGATGGTTTATTTTCTAGCCTTATTAATTTAATCTTCTGTTAGTTCTAGTTACTTATGTGGTTATGGTTATCTTGTAGTCAGTTCCCTTCATGTTTTCGTTCTGTTCCTCCTTCTGTCTTGTCTTTGTTTATCTTTCAGTGTTCTCCTGCCTCTGTCCTCCCTGTGTCTAGTTTGTCTTCTCTCTGTTGTGTCTTACTTCCTGCTTTATTTTGGTAGTCCTTGTCTCTGGTGCTTTGTAATTAGTTTTACTTCCTGTGTCTCATCATCCCTGATCAGTTCCACCTGTGTGCCCAGCTGTTCCCTATTCTCCTCATTACCCCTGGTGTGTATTTATTGTCTCTGCTCTCCTCGTCCCTCATGGTAGTGTGTCTTCATGTTCTGTGTTCCTTAAAGCTTTCTACTGTTTGGGATCCTTGCTCCTGCGTAGGTTTAGTTTTGGTTTTGTATTTTGTACAAGCTCAGCATTAAAGCTGTTTTTGAGTTTATTCCTTGTCTTCTGAGTCCTGCATTTGGCTCCACTTCCTGCCTGCCACAAAGGGGTTACATGACAGTTTGTAATAGTAGGATTAATGAGACTCATGAATAACTATGGTAATATGGGTTTTGACAAACCATTATTAGGACCTGATCGTTTGTGCATCCAATGGAGTCTTGTCTCTAAGTTTATTTAAATCCTGGCAGCATGAAAGACCATTTGGATTCTTATGAGTGAAAAGCGAGAGATGCATTTACCCTCATTGCACCACAGCTGTAACCTTATTGCTTACTTGTAATTATAAATGCTGCATGAAAAGTATGATTTTCATCAGTAAACAGCACTGTAAATTGCTGTAGAACTGCAGGTTAACCAGTCCTGAGATGCTGGAGGCATTAGAGACTGTGATCACTAGCAGTTCACCTCCCTGCCCTGTTGCCTAAAAGAGGCTTTAAATGGTGATGTTATGAGATTTTCAGGTGTTCACAGGCCTGGAAATCATTTTTGGTTTTTTTGTTGTTTTTATTTTTTGCATGTAATGAAATGGAGAACAGCATTGGCTCTAACAGCAAACTTGCAGTGCACATGTGGAGGATATTAAGCCACAGACCTGTTCTGCTGGTAGATGGATGGAGAAAATGCTGAAATTGAGTTCACTGAATTACCATAACTGCTGAACTTTTAAAGTTAGAAGTTAACTTAGCATGATGTATGTATATATACACTTATAGTAACCCGGTGCTTACACTGTATGTAAAACATGTTCATTGATTAACTATCTTTTTTTTGAGTAACTTAAGTGCATTTATATGCCCTGATTGAAGAGATTTTTGGTGAGCTCATTTTGAATTTTATTTCCTATACAAGTTTCCTGATAATTTGACTGCATGTAATTGTTTGCCTGAGTTCTGGTCAGTTTCACAGATTCCATTTGATAAGTAAGAGCTTTTATTTTGCAAGGCATCTGGATTCTTGTGAGATCACAATCACAAAATCCACCATGCTTTTGCAGCTGAACCACAGCAGGTCTGACCAGTGTGTGTATTATACTATTAGCAGTTTAAAAAGCTGCCATTCATGTTTTTAAGTTTAGCATAAATGCTTCTTTAGCATAATTTATATGAGAACTGGAGACTACTCCTTTATTGAAAGAAGAGCAAAAAACACACATGTAAGGGTTTTTTCAGTGGAAAAATATTTTTATTTTTCCTGTCTTGCTACAAAAAGAATTTGACTTATGAACTGGCTGTGATGATAGACGTTCACTGATCTAACTGGTCAAAGTTATCTTTAGATAGATGGTTCATCCAATCACTCGCCTGATGTTTTTCTGACAGTGCCTGCCCTTAACAGAACTGTTTGTGTGGATGGCTTCCCAGGTGGTTCAATGCAACAAACCTATTTATTTATTTCATCATAACATGAAATAAAATCAAAAGAGCCAAATCTATTAAAACAAGATTTAAGTTCTAATAAACTTGTATTGATCTTACTCCAGCAAAAAGCCTTTTAGTGTTAGACACATACCCCCTGTAGTCTTGAAAGACTTAGTTGTTTCATCCTTCACAGAGTTCCTTTTAGCTCAAATTCACTTACACTGAATTCAGATAATTTTCTCAAACTTCCTGCTGCATCACCGACTAGTTATCTGCTGTCTTTCAATGCACTTAGTATGTTCTGCTCCAATACTGACATTGTTTTGTGAAACTAGATATACATTTTGCTACCACTGTGAGCTGTTGTAAACAGCTCAGCCTGAATCCCATTTTGATCAATACCTGGTGTTTCACATACTTGGAGCCTTCAGCGCTTTGACTACACCAGCTCTGCATAACCACGGTGGCTAAAGAACCTATCCCATAGCAGAGATATGAAGCATCCATCCATATGAAGTAAGTTTTGCTTGCTTTGCTGTTATGCATGATGTTGGCAGACATGACCAGGGATTACTACAGTCTTCAAGAGATTATTAAAGCATCTGGATGGCTGAATTCTGAAATTACTCCTTTGCATAATCAAATAATATTACCATTTGCTATGAATGTCATCTGGAGGGGGTTTAAAGGGCTTTATCACAGTCCTTATTATCTGGACTGGTATTTTGTCCTCAAAGCTATTACAGCTTTAAATCCAAACCTCAGCATTTCTTTATTGTCAAATCTCTTCAATGTAGAGTTCATAAAACAATAAACAATGGAGAGATTACAGTAGTTTGAAAATTAAGAAAAAGCCTTACATTGTCCTTGTATGAATACAGTACATTATCTATGTTAGTTCAGCTCAGTGGAACTGTAGATGCAACTTAAGCATGGATCTTTGGAGCCACCCAGTGTCTGATCAGATGAGGGGGTGTCTATAGAAAGCACTAACCCAAATACTCAGGTCCAAAATTTGCACCAGCCTCTTTAATCTTAACATAATAGCCAGGTCAGTGGAACATTATTAATTTACCAAAGTGATTTCCATTGAGGGAAAAAAAAAAAAAAAAGTGTTTTCATTCATTTTGGATTTTGATTTGCTGCTATTTAAACAAGGTGGTAATTTCTCCAGTCTAATCTGTGTGCAAGTCCAAGCCCTCAAAAAAGTGCATGCATGATGAGACACAGGTTAGATCACTACTTGACAAAACCTCTACTTCTGGATAATAACAATATTACAATAGTAACAAATCAGCTTCCTACTAAAATTAATACACACATACAAAGAACCACACACAGTCACATACACATGCAGAAACTTTTAACACATTTACTTTTTCTTTCTCAGCAATGCTTTGTCAAATCAGTTGAGGAAATGGTGTGCTGTGTTTCAAGTCTTATCCTTGCTGTTACATTGCATGTCGATGCAAGCATAGGGTCAGGGTTAAGACTGTGGAAAGGGGCAATTCCCCCTGCCTCATCCGGTGACAGGACGGCTACTGGGGAATCAAAGGCAATGCACGGACCAGCAAGTGTCATTATGTTACCTGTTCCATGTCATCCCTCTACCGTGATTACTTAAGATCTCTAGGCATTCTGTCATAAATTCCATATGGATATTACAAGGATCACTGTTCTTCTTGTATCCACAATTGTCCACCAATCTGAATCAGTTATGACAAGGGTACTCTTAAATATTCCAAACAGCAGAAGTCACAGTCCAGCCTCCATATGTTTCTTGTGTTTTGAATATCCCACTTCTCAGATGTAAAATAGGGTATTAAACATCACCTGGTTAGGGGTTAGGGAAATTAGAGATTTTGTCTTAGTTTAGTTGATTTTTCAACTCAGGTGCATGGTCCTAGGGGTCAAGGAGAAATCCCAGCCCGTATGGGGCTCTGGACCCTTTTGCCCAAGCCTGCACAGACTCACAAACCAGATCTTTATCATCATGTACAATATACTCAGACACCACCGTTCTTTTTCCTCTTCACTCTAACTCTCTCCCCTAACCCAGTTTCTCTAAAAGAAAACCTTTTTTCTGGTCAGTATCTCTGAGATACAAAAAAAACAAATTAAAATAAACACCAAATAAGCTCAAATAATAAATAAAATAAATGTATTTAAATTCAATAAATTCATCAACGTAACTGGTTGTACAGAGTTCAAGAATAATAAGTTAATTATTTCATTGCATGCACAGGGTTAGTTCTAAATTTTTGGAAGAGAAACCACACACCAGTAATAATAGTAGTAATAAAAAGAAACAATTATTGTCAGCTATTTACACACCTATATACATACATTACATGCGATTATAGCCAAACTCTTTCCAAAAAAGGCATAAACATTAAATCTGTCTGTGCAGGGCGGTACCAATGACCACAAACCATATAATAAAAATTATAACTAATTAATATATACACACAAAATTCATAGAAAACAAATAAAAGAGATTTTTTTTTAATTTCTTTTTTTTTTTTTGGCGTGGTTGTGTGTCACCATTTACAGATGCAGCTTTTCTTTCTTCTCCCCACACACCCCACCATTCCTGTTTTAGGAGGCCGGATTAAGCCAACAACAATACACATGTTAAAACAAAACTAGAACAAAAACAGAATCCAGACCATCAGCTTTTATTGAGAAAACTGTAATAACCTTTAATAGGACTACGTCGCTCTGCAAGGGAGTTCATAAAACACATTTATTATGTCTTTAATCATTCAACATTTACCATCAGTCCATCACATGGACACATTAAGCCCAGGGGCAACATGGGTGCCAAGCTTCCGTGTCCCCACCCTCTCACTTTGTTTCAGCTGGCTGCCGGACCATCCTGAGTTTGCCTCGAGGCTCGTGATGGTGAGAAACTGCAGTGTTTGTGAAAATGTCCAATAAATGGGGTGCATAGTCTGGCACCGGAAATCACCCACAAATGCTGCTGAAGTCTGCTCCTCAAATGGACCCCAGTCTCCCCCACATGCATCATACCACACCGAGTACACTTAACACAATACACCACATTCATGGAATCTAAAGAGAAATGGCCCCACACTGGCCATGCGGCTCTACTGTGAGGGTTAGACACCATCACCTTATTCCTAATATGCATTAGCAGTTTGTCTGGGGGCACCTTTATGTGATCAGCCACTTTGGCCCTCAGCAAAAAGTCGCTCAAGCTGGAATTTTTTTTTCTAAATGCTCTGATAATTCTACCACCACGAAGGGTCTCAATTTCCAGTTGCACCCTGGCAAAATTGTTCTGCATCATGCTTGAGAGTGGTATATGTGAGCGGCTAAAAGTGCTCATGAGAAGCAGTAGTCTCTCCTGTTGCCCTGAAATATTTGAGACCTGAAGGGGGGAGGACCAGGGTTCCCGCCTCACTTCAGCACCAGGTCGAGTCTGTGAGTCCACGTGTGTGCCCACCTGAGTCATACAGTGGGAAATGAGTGGGAGAGAGGGAGGCTAATGTCTCCCTGTGCACCTTCAAGAGAAAGGGTTAGGGTTAGGGGGTTAGGTTAATGAAGTCTATCTCGATGACCCTCCCCGTGCTGTTCCGTCGACCAGCACAGTTTGGAGTACAGAGCCAAAGGCAATGCACGGGCCGGCGCGTGTCGTCACCAAGATTCCCACACCGTGTGCTGCTCCACCACACCACCTGCTCCACCACACCACCTGCTCCTAACGTGTAAGAAACAGAAGTGGGTTGCAGGGATCAGTAGTGGGTGATACAGCTGGATCAACAACCACAACTGCGTTGGACTGGGCGTACCCCGCATCCTCATCTCCCTCCATCACTCCCGGAAGGGAAGGAGGGAGAAAGGAGGTAAAGAAAGGGGGAAAGCTCTTAGAGTTGGAGCTAAGATTGAGGGTAGCGGTCATGGTAGGAATAAGGAGTGAGGTTGTAAAAGGTTGGGGTTAGGGAAAATGGCAGGTTTGGGTGTGTATAGAGAGTCCCACGTAGTGCAATCCTGAAAAAGGTTAAGGTTAGTGAAAGTGGCAGGGTTGGGTATATGTGGTCCCACAGGACCTGAGCCTGAAAAGGTTAAGATTAGGGGTCAGGTTTTGGTTGAGCGATAGGGTTAAAGTGGTTAGGGTTAGGGAAAATAGCCTGGGTGGGTATAAAGGGTTCCACATAGTCTGATCCTGGGGAGGTGAGCACAAGTTCTAACTGAGTGTACAGCCTCCAAGAGGCCAGGAGACAGCTGCACACATCAGTACAACATTTACATGCTCAATGGCATCCAAATCTATCCATCCCCATCTAGATTAGGGGACACATCATCAATGATTGACCTCAGGAGGGGGTTTCGGCCTTCTATGTATTGTTTTCCACAATGCGAACAAAAGATAACATAATCACAATTACTTGTCTGTGGTTTAAAAGTTTGTGGGATTTTAAAAATTGTTTAATTAACTCTATTTTGTATATACTGTAATTTGACAAAATAACCAAATAACACATTCTTTTTATTTGTCAGTAATATGGGTTGGAGCTTAGCCTTCACTAAGTAATCTCTCAAATTTTTCTATAGGCTGAGATTACCTGATGATCTTTTAACAGTCCTTGATTCTCTATTATAGTGCAATGATTGTTTTTAATTTTATTATTAAGTATGGCACTAATAGATGAAAACGTGGTAATCAAAGGAATGAATTCCTTATCAATCCTTGGTCTTTGAAGATAGAAGGTCTTAAGACAATGTCTCAAAAATGATCTGGAGTAACCTCTTTTTCTTAATGCTCCAAAAAGTGTTTGGACTGCTTCCCAGAAGTCATGTTCTTGTGTGCAAATTCATTTAAACCTGATTAATTGTGACTTAGTCATTGTGTGTATGTTTTGGATGAAAACTTGTTTTAGAAAGCAGTGCATGTGTCAGTTTCTTTAAAGTAGACTTTGATTTCCAATGTTTGCTTGTCATTAAATGATTTCCCTTTGTACACCTTGGTGTCCAGAAAATCAACAGACTGATGACCTATTTGTATTTTAATCTGATCATGCATATCTAATGTGTTAATGAATACCATGAATTCCTCTTTTGAATACGTCCAAATTCCAAATATATCGTCCAAATATCTAAGATATTGAAAGGGTCTTTTCTCACACTTGCCTAGGGCTTTTTCCTCCCAATTTACCATAAACATATTTGCATAAGCGGGGGAAAAATTTTTACCCATCACCACTCTTTTTTTTAACCTGTCCTGTCTGGCAGCTTTAGCAAGCAGAATGATGAACTGAATGCCTTGTTGTGCCAAACACATTTACTTTGCCAAGAGGATCTCTATAAACTCTCTATAGGTTCCTCTTGGTCCGTTTCTTTTTGTTTTATTATTTATTGTTCAAATTATATAATAATGCCAGAACTGACAGGTGGAGAGAAGAAAAGAGAGGGTGAAGCAATAAAGAAAAACAAGAGGATGAGCACATCGGGTCACCAACCACAGCATCTGTAACAAAACAGTCAAAAAGCAAACAGCAGCTGAAAGAGAGAAAAAAACACAAACACCAAACACCATAACAACGTCTCTTGGGGACCAGGGCTCGGCAAGTCCCAGATCCAGGCCCAGC
>VUQI01059732.1:0-10002 GCA_015106735.1 Paratilapia polleni
TTTATAAGTAGGAAATGGTAAATGGACTGGTACTTATATAGCGCGTTTCTACTCAGTTTTGTGTACTCAAAGCACTTTATACTGCAGGCCACATTCACCCAGTCACACACACACACACTCTGATGAATGCATCAGGAGCAACGTGGAGTTCAGTATCTTGCCCAAGGATACTTCAGCATGCAGACTAGGGGAGCCAGGGATCGAACCACTGACCTTCTGATTGGTAGACGACTTGCTCTACCTCCTGAGCCACAGCCACCCCAAATGTCTCCACTAAGCTTCTGGAATAGCCCTGATCTCAACCCTATTGAAACTTTGTGGACTATGCTTATAAGCTGGGTCCGTGCCAGGAAACCAACTAATTTAAATAAACTCTACCAATTCTACCAAGAAGAGTGGTCAAATACCCAACCAGAAGCTTGTTGATGCCTACCACAAAGGTCTAGTCAAGGTGCAACTTGTGAAAGAACATTTAACCAAATATTAGTGGGGGTGTATGTATATATTTTGGCCCTGTGTGGATTAGAGAAAATCCAAAATAAATTCAAACTTGTGCACCCAATTCTTGTTTTTTAAAGCCATTAAAGATGTATGCTGTACAATCATTCCACCCTGGAAAAAGAACAGTTGAAAAAAATAATTAAAAGCCCCAAATTACGATGACAGTCAAGCCCATGATGACTGATTGTTCGGGACTATAAAGTGGGTTATGCATATATCTGTGTGATTAGATAATCTTACTGAAATACCTGCCTTAACTGGGTTAAATTTAAAGTACATCTCCATCTTGATATGCTCTTGACTTCTGTGGATTCCCTGGCTTTTATAAATGGTTGCACCGATAATTGTTAAAGTTGACTCTGATCTTCATTGTGTCAAAATTATGTTGGCTCTGAGTACTTTATTAAAACAGAGGCAAACTGTATGGACTGATGTTGACGATGATAAAGATTATGTGGTGATGCAGGAGTGCTGTTCACTTGCCTGTCTCCTTGGGGATTCGCCAGTTTTGCATTTCCTCCCTTAATCTATCCATTTGTTTCTCCAGATCACAATATCGCCTCTCTGCTTCATGTAATCGTCTGGTGGATACAGGAGAGCCTGTGAGTTTTATTATACCTTGCTTGTTATTGTTTAATTTCTTCAGCTGAGCTCACTGAGGCTCATTGGATGTTTCATTTTACCTCGAAGGGTAAATCCACTTCATTCATTTCATTTAGTGAGTTATTTCTCTTACACAGAGATTCAATATGTTAAATGTCTGTTCTGACCTTTGTCTCCTGCATTTCTACTCGTACTTCCACAACTATCACTATCATTCAGGCTTTTTCAATGTCTTATTCTAAAAATGAATTTTAACATATTGCAGTTATGTCTGTTAATTTTGAAGTCAAGACTTTAAAATGAGCTTTCATTGACCCAAAAAAGAAAAAAGACAAAAATAAAACTATTGGTGGCATGTACTTCAAGGTTCTGAAATTTTTTTAGGCTGTCATGCACACAGCAAGTGTTAGATCAACCAGCAGAGTTTGATGTCTCTGCAAAGTGCTGCTCCCAGTGAATCATTGGTTTTCTCTCTAATATGACAGAGACTCTATCAAATATGAGATGCCAGTTGTTTTAAATTAGACTTTAAAAATAAAACTGAATTGGACTGAATCCTCTTGATCATTATTCTTTGTTTACGTTCACTATTGTATAGTGTAAATGTTCACCTTTACAACATTTATATTTACATGACTCTATGGAGGTTTTGCTTTGCCTTTCTGATGAGCAGATATGAAGTATGACGGTTTCTCAGTTTTCCAAATATTGTTTAGAGTTTCTCTTAAGACCCACGGAAGAAATGGCAGTTTATTGTATAGCCTTTTGTTCTTTATAGGTAACGTTTGGCTTACTTTTCAAATCATAAGTCAGTTGTCAGAGTATGCCTACTTGACCTACCTTACAGTCCAAACAAGTCAGTTAAGGCCTAATGAGGGAATAAAGGTCTAATACTTTCCAAGTGGTCAGGTGTTTAGATGTCACAGTCACTACGTAATTCAGAATGGGACTTTCAGGGAGCAATCTAAAAAATAGGAGGAGCACTGGAAGCAGTCCAGCAGTGCACGAGGAGATGCCCTTGAAAGGGGAAATCTTGCAATTTTAAATTGGGTTTGTTTGTTTTAAACTCTCTGACCATACCTTGTAGTCATCATTGGTTCTCAAATTTTTGAGTCAATGAAATTGTGTGTATGAGATATCTCCACCAATGAATTAATGCACACTATATATTAATAACAATGAGAAAGAAGATGTCTGTGGTATAACATGTCCTTCTGATTTCAAAAAGGAAATGCAAAATAGAGTGCAGCTTTTGTCAGATCCAAACCTTTTCCACACCCTAACCTTACTGAAAATCCCAAGATTTAACATCCAAAGAACTGCAATAAATAAAGCCTACTGTAATGTGAGATTAAAATGGAATGGCAGTTAGCAGGAGTAACATTCTGTAGATTAATCAGATGATTTTATATCAGTTGATACCTCTGCAAGTCTTGATCAAGTCCTGATATCTCCTCCTCCTCCTCTGTGGTGGTCTGGGTAGATGCAGTAGGACCTTGGTCTAGAGTAAGTGGAAGCTCCAACAATGCAGGCAGGTTGTCTGGTAGAGTGTCTGTAACTTGCCACAGCTGACTCTGAATTCACACCACATGTTAATCGTGAATGGCATAACAAGGAAAATAAACTGACCAATACTGTTAATCTTACATAATTATAGATGTCTACAAATAGAAGCTCTGATGTGTGTACAGTTTTTAGGGTGACAATGTCTTACCAGTTTTTCTAGTCCATACAGATTCTCATACTCCCTAAGCTGTGTGTGGTCAATCTGCATCATGATGTCTTGACTGCGGTCAATGGCACCCGTCTGACTATTTAAAAAAATGATCAAATAAAAAATATATTAAAACAAACCTTAATGTGAGGGCTAGTTAAGTTGTTGAATTACATAAAGAGTTAAACTTGAAGTTCACCTGGTAGCAGTGTAAGAGTATCCAACAAAAGCCAAGTGTACTCCTATTGGAGCTCTGTCCATTACATCAGACAGTGTCTCCTGTAGAACAGATTTCACAGTTTTCACACAAAAAATCCCACCAGATGCTCTTAGTTTTTATTTTGTCAGAAGCTGGCATGGAGACACCATGAGCCAGCTTGATGGCATGAAGTTTGTAAAGCTGGTGGGGTTTTTTTGTCAGTTTTTTTTTAAAAACATGATTGTTATGTGTTTATATCAGACTCATACTTGCATAGTGCACACAGCTACATGAAATACTAAATAAAAATTATTTTAAGATACCATTTCACTGAGACAGTCGTCCAGGATGTCGAAGTTTGATGTGTCAGTTGGATTAGAGACTTCGGGCAGGAAAGGAGCAGGGAGTTTATGCAGGGAACTCCAGTCTAGTCCACTGAAAAACTGATGATTCCTGAAGTCACTGGAGCCTCTCCTTCCAAGACGGACTTCCCTCTCACAGATCAGTCCACTGATGAAGGAACGAGCATCCTCGGAAATCTCAGGGCCAGAAGAAGGAAACTCAAAATACTCCTAAAGATTATTTAAGAAAAACAAAAAAGAAAAGAAAATGCAAGAATAAAAGTTCTTCTGTTAACTGTTGTTATTTCTAGCTACACCATTTTGAGTGTTGATGCAGCTAAAACCTACACTACACAAATATAGAAGACATAAGCTGTAGCTATACAGCCAAGAATCACTTGGCATTAAATCTATATGCAGTTGCTTCAGAAAGTATCCAGATCCATTCAGCTTTTGTACATTTTATTGTGTTTTAGGTTGAATTTTAAAAGGATAAAGTGTGTTCAATTCCAAGCTTATCCAGTCCACGTGTCAAAGTGTTGATGAACCCCAAATTGCCCTTGATACATCCATTGATGTGTGTGTTTGATAGAAAAAGCACTGCATGGGCAGGATAAAGTAGTCAGCAGAGTGGTCAGCAAGAGTAGAAAAGCATTATGTAAGTGACAGTTTATGTGCATTTAACATTAAAAGTTGTCAATAATTGTGTCTATAAAGCTTGGAACAATCTGGGCCCAGGGCCTCTTTTCCTTATTAGGCTTAATTTACCCTAGCATTGACAGTCAGGCTTAGTAATCATATGAAGGTCATTATGAACTTGATAAGTCATCTAAGGTTTCCCAATTTAGCCATGAGTGTGTTCACATAAAACCTGTTACTTGTTTTATACATGGTGATACGACCCTTGAAAAATTGCACAAAATGCACTTTTTTCTTTCAGTTTTCTCCACTGACTTATCAAAAAACAGATAATCCAGGTTACCAATGCTTGTTTCTGTTACACTATGTGATAGACATTAAATTGGTGCCGTTTTGCTATTGAAACTGCAATATGTCCCATGATACTGATGCTCAAAGTTGGTTGTAGAAAAAAAAAATGAACAAAAACTGATTTTGGCACTTATAGTGAGTGTAAAATTGATGTGTAAATTACATTTGAATATCTCCTGTACTTGAGAAGTTGTGAGGGCTCAAAAACAATAAAAAAAAATAACACAAATTAAAAAGTACACATTTTTGACACACCTATATGTACTTAGAGGGGCTGAAAATAGTCATAGTATGAAGGTAAAATAAAATACAAAAGTTACTCTGCATGAAACATCAGCTCATTCTGAGTTGGTTAGGTGGGAGATCAGATTCATATAAAATCAGTTAAATCCAACTTTTTGATTTGATTTCATATGGAATGACCCTGTGAAAGACATTGCTGATGCAACATGGCCACCTTGTGTGTTACTTCTATGCTGTCTCTTGCCACAGTGTAAGACTTTTAAATGATACTGTCTCTTCTTCAGATACCTCACCTTTTTGGTCTGGCTGTTCATCATCCAGTTTCATTCTCCTAATTGTTAAATTTTTATTGGTTAAGGGCCGTTTGGCACAATATAATTGTTTAATTATGTGCCAAACCTACAGACATTTTATTGTTTTGTTGTTTTACCAGCATACAGACAGATCATTGAAAATATTTGTGACAGCAGTATATGAAAATCTATAATCTCTATTAATATATGCGTTATTCCATCTCAAATCAACAAATTTTTAGAACATTTTCTGCTCAGCCATCTCCAATTTGCATAAAAATGTTATGGACCAAAGTTTGGACACATATGATTGCTGTGAAATTTTAACTTTATATATCAAATACTTTTCAAGATGTATTTTTTTTTTAAATGGTATAGTTGAATTTCACAATACTGCAAAATAAAGTATGTAGAATACTTTTTAACATGAAATTCTTAGTAACAAAAATGAAAATGGTATATTCATTCAGCTTTCATGCTGGATTGAGCAAATATCCCAAGTTGTACCACAAAAAAAAAAAAAAACATCAGTAGAATACAATGAATACAATAAAAAAGGTTGGGTTAGGATTAGGGGTTTCGGGTTAGCATCTTGTATTGGACTACCGATTGTGCCATGTGGACATGGCAACTTGGCCTTGCAAGACTACTAATCCCTTTTTAATTACTCTTAATTGTTTTGCTATATTTATTTTTTTTTTTGTATGAAAATTTTTACACTGGTACTTGTTGAGTTTTTAGTGCCTCTTAGCATATTTTAAACTTAACCTGAATTATCAGATTCTTCCAGGGCAATGGGTCTCGAAATGGTAGGTAGTAGGTCTCGAAAATGAAAAATGTGCACATTTTTAACAAAATAATTTTCTCAGTTATAATTAGAGTAACATCTAGAAACTCCAGAATTTTGTTCTATTCTGATTAGACTATCTACTGATGTTTTTGTTTTTGTGGTACAACTTGTGATATTTGCTCAATCCAGCATAAACGTTGAATGAAAATAGCATTTTCTTCATTTTTGTGACTAAGAATTTCATGTTAAAAGTATTCTATGTGTTTTATTTTTGCATTATTGCGAATATAACTATATGCTATTCAGAAATTTTCACTAGTTGTCTTTTGCAGTGTGAAGTTTTCTTTATTAGTGTGTGCTCAAATATGGGACTTCTTTTTTTTTGTGAAAAAAAGTGGGTGAACGGGCCTTTTTTAAAAAATGAATATCTAGAAAAGTATTTGATATATGAAGCTAAAATTTCACAGCAATCATTATATGTGTCTAAACTTTGGTCCATAAAATTTGTATGTAAATTGGAATGTTTGAGCTGAAAATATTGTAAAATATTTTCACTCAAAAGTGGAAAATATGCACATATTTAACAAAATTATTTTTGTCATTTATAATTAGACTACCATCTGGAAACTCCAGAGTTTTGTTCTATTTGGATAGGACAGTCTACGGATATTTTTGTTTTTGTAGTACTATAAAATCTTTATGCAAATTGGACATGGTCGAGCAGAAGGCCCACATTGATTTGAGATGTAATAACTAATATATTCTGAAATCATATTATGATTCAAAATTGTGATTTTGATCAGTCATTTGCAGGAACATTAAGTTTATTTATGTACCTACACTTAAGAGTAGAAAAAAGTGCTTGTATAAATGTGTGCACAGGTAGACTGCTCTGTAGACTGCTCACTCAATCACCCATAAAGCACTTTGAGTGCTCAAATAGAGTAGAAAAGCACTATATAAGTACCAGTCCATTTACCTGAAAGTGAATGATCTTGGCATATGTTTCAGAGATGGACTCTGCGTAGAAGGGTGTGGTCCCCAGCAGCATCTCATAGGCACAGATACCCAGAGCCCACCAGTCACACTCAGGACCATAACCTCCACCTCCCTCAACTGCCCTTAAAATCTCTGGAGACAAATAGTCAGGGGTCCCGACTGCTAAAGATGAGTGAACCTGCAACAAAAACAATGGATTTTCAAAAGAAATAGGAGTAACTAAAAGCTATGACCTGCTTTTCCAGCATTGGTTCTGTGGTGTGAAACTGATGCTTGTTTGTTCTTTTGACAGTCCTTCAAGGAAATACCAGAAAGTGGCAAAATCAGCACTTTGCATTTTCAGCCCTGTCTTTAAAAACATGTTCCCATACAAGTAAACTGCATTCTAAAAAAAAACCCTTTGAGGGAAAATGTTTGTTTGTGACATGTCACAAATATGTTTCCAAAGAAGATATTTTTGATTTATTTTAAGGCTTGCCTACTGTTACCCTTTACAGGCAACAAATCACATATTAAATGGTGTGAAACTTGTCACTGTGGTAACTAAAATGGAGGAGAAGCTTCAAAGATGTAGTTAACAGTGTGAAAGGGTTCCTTTTAATTGTTCCTAAATGTAATCTTTGTGTCTAAATTTTATCAGATGGTGGGTGAAAATGAAATGTCTAGCTACAAAAGCAAAATCCATCCATCCATCTATATCCAGGTTGAGGGGACAGCAGTGTAAGCAGGGATGCCCAGACCTCACTATCCCCAGGTATTCCGTGTCCTATTGTAACCTTTCCTGTAAAGTCAGACTGCTGCAATAGGTTAGGAGAAAAAGTAACTGAGAATACAGCTCGGTTGTATGAGAACATCACTTTTAGGAGACAGGGGTGCTTTTTAAGCATATCTTGTTTTTTTCTTTTTGTGTATGTGTGTGTGTCTGTGTGTGTGTGAAAACTAATACCAGTCTTTCTACTTGTTACTAGCAGACAATGTGAACTCTCACCATCCCATCCTCAAGTAGCCTCAAACAGGAACCAAAGTCTCCCAGTCTGATATGTCCATCAACTGTCAGCAGGATGTTGTCAGGTTTGATGTCCCTGTGTAGGAAAATGGGTAAATGGGGCCATGTCACTTCTAAATGTCAGATTTCATTCAACAATTCTAACAATATGTTAGATGATAGGATGTTGGCAGTGTCTTTATGTCCCAGTTTTAGGAGAGAGCACATATTGTTACTCAGAAGAGTAATATTTGAACCACATATGTTTTATAGTTAAGGCTTGTCTAAAAACTCTGTGTGGCTGTAGTCCTAAACAAACATGTAAAACTGAACGTACAAGGGATTTTCGAGAACAGAGCAGTCTACCTGTGCACATAACCCAGTCTATGGACAGAGTCAATGGCCATAACCATCTCTGCCAGGTAGAACTGAGCCATGTCCTCAGGGATCCGATCCCCAAATTTACTGAGGAGAGTCAGCAGGTCTCCACCTACATAATAATCCATCGCCAGGTACTGGGTGAGGAGGGGTTGGAAGGTTGTGAAAATTAGCAATGGGATTTAAGTTAAATACAGCATGCTAAAGTGTAGACAACACATTTCAAACACATTTAAAACACACTTAATTGACTGACCATGTATAAACATACCAGATAGTTATCATCCTGAAAAGCATAGTGCAACTCTGTGATCCAGCGTCTATCACCCCTTAGCAAAACCTCCCTCTCTTCCTGGTAACATGCTGTCTGCATAAAAAACATAAAGAGAACTAGATGACAGACAAATAAAAAGCAGTGTGCAGAAAAATGTAATGCTGAACTAAAAATAACAAGTAAAGGCCATCTAGATTTGCAGTTTGACTTTCTGTCCTTGTTTTCCTGAACCTATTCTTTGTGCTGTGAAAGTGAGGGTGTGTTTGTATGTGTACCTCTCCTCGTCTCAGCATGTCCCATTTATTCATAATCTTCAGAGCATACACTTGTTGTGTGCTTCGCATCTTTGCCACAGCAACCTGTGGCAGTGACAAGACCAAAAGGACAATAAGCACTTAAAGCATGCTTGCTCAAAATACAGAGGCAGTCATAACCAGTTATTCATCTAAAACATTATGACAGAGAGACATGGTGGTATTTACATACTCTTATAAAGAATACTATACCAATGAATAATGTTTCATCTGGATATTTTAATGTTTTGAGTAATACCCATTCACATGCAGCATATGCCAAATATCGGAAATACTTCTCAGTATAATAGCTCCAAACAATGCTTTGGGGAGTTTGTTGTTCTTTTGGTTGCTATTTTTACTCACAAGATCACCTCCTTTGTGTTTCTTTGGACAGCCCAGTGGAGCACTTCTCTCAACGTGACCCATCAATGAGCTGTCTGTCTGTTTCCTGCTCCCCTGTACTCTAGCCCCCGGGCTGTCCCCCCAAGGCCTGTGGCTCACCAGCTCTTGAGCCCCCAGGTTCTCAGTTATTTGGTTATTTTTCTTCAGTAAGTTTCAATGAATTTGACCTTTGTTTGACTAACCTGCTGTATTGATGTCTGCATTTGGTTCATCATTTTGAAATAAACATAAATAATCCACTGCTGAGCACAACCCTAGAAATACCACTGGGTATAATGCAGCATGTCTCTGACACAATGAGAACAAAAATTGAAAATAGCCTTGAACAGGTAGGTGTTATTGCAGGTACAGTGTGTTGGATGACATTTTATTGTACAGTTATGCCCTATATGGCTATTCAGTGCAAAAAACGGCAAGTATCTGGAAAGCCTTGAATATAGAGCTTTCCATACAGCTTCACAAAAGCATGCTAAAATTTAAATCTGGTGACATGATTATTTGAGATGAGAACATAATTAATCCAAATGTAGATAATAAGCAACCAAAGCAAAGCAAAATAACAGTTTTGTTGATATTAAAACTGTTAGTGGAAATGATTAAGAAGAAGACTCTGTAAGGAGTGAAAGTGGTGCAAGTGTCAGTGCAGGCAAAACCCCTTTGCATTGCCACTGCACATAAAAAAGCAGCTAAATAATTCAGTCTTAAGTTAATACTTAGAGGGATCAAGCACATATAAAATACCAAGTACAATTCCTGCTCACCTCACTGAATGTGCCCCGGCCGATCACCTTTAAGATGTGAAAGTCTTCTCTTTTGATGCGGGTTCTCTTAACCTGCCTTACCAGAGGCTCCGCTGTGATTGGAAAAGAGAAGAGAGTATAATTTGTGTGCTTTAGTTGCTTTAACTCATTACTTCAGTGCTTTTTGGATGAAGAAGTGAGATATGGTAATGCAGCGGTATTTTTTTCAAAACACCCTTTTACTATAATTTTCT
>VUQI01059733.1:0-10990 GCA_015106735.1 Paratilapia polleni
GAGGGGAGGAGGGGGGGAGGGGGGGGGGGGAAAAGGGGGGGGGGGGGGGGGTACACCTTAAGGTTTCCAATAAAAAAAACAAAAAACAAAGGCCTGTTTGTACACAAAACACAAATGCACCCACATCTGTGGTCAAACTACCACTTTTTGTCACATTCCCTACTAGTTACACAGCACATCTTGTAAATTCTACATTCAGTTCAACCGGAAAGTGAAACTCTTTTTGGTAAGAGTGTCCTGGGCCAAGATGGGTAGCATTAACCCAGCATATTTTTAGATGACAGGAGCTTGCGCAGTATTAGTGATAGTACTGTTTGTTCTACATTTGATTTAACTACATTAAAAAAATAACTGCCCAATTGAAATACAATTAGTTGCAGCCCTGTACCTTTTGTCACCTCACATTTCTGCTGCACTAGTGAATTATGCTCATCTGTGGGTACATGTTTAAGATGACTGCTGTATTGTGTGGCCTCTGTCAGAAAATATTACATTAAAAGTCAGGATGATCAGTTTAAAATTGCTTAAATTTGAAATATGTAAAATGTATAAGAATAAGCTGTAAAATGAATAGAAATTGTTCAAGGTGGTATTTCTAATGTTGATTATACATAGTAGTTTTGAGGGCAAATTGTTGGAAAAAGACTGACCAAACCATGCTTTTCTGCTTATCGTCATATTATCTTTCTATCGGTCTGGTCCTTTCTTATCTGAACCTGATGCGATTCTTCCCCATCCAATCTTCCGCTGTGATTTGATGCCAGTAGCACTGCTGTACCAGCCAACAAAAGTCCTTCTGTTGCTCAGATTGTATTCCGTCACTCCATGTGTGTTTTAAAACAGTTACTTTTTCAAGGAGCAGGAATGTGACTTTAGCAGAAACAAATGTTTGTTTACTTGAAATCAACTTCATTTTAAGACTTCATAAGGTCAACTTTTGCTGTTACTAATTTAAGAGATCTACAGCTCCCATCTGTGTGGATTGATGTTGTTGTCCTTTGTTTCATCTCCCTGTGTGTGACTTTGTGTATGTTTGAGGTTTGAGGTCAAAGTTAAAAGTGACAATATGGAAATACAATGATCTGAGAGACACTCTGACTGGCATATGTGTCCCTGTTTTGCTCTGTGTTTTCATGGGTGTTTTTTTTTGTTTTTTTTGTGTGTGTGTTCATGTAGTTTTCTTTCTGGCAAAATAAAGCTGATAATTTCCATCTCTTTAGAAGTTTTGACATTGAATAAAATGTGTTGCTGATCAGCAAAATTGGCTTGATTATATCCTGTTCTCTTTGCTTTTGTTTTTGTGGTCATAGGCTACTTAAATTCCTTTCTGGAGGCATGTAGCTGTGAAGAGTTTTTCAGAACAGCTTCCCAGCTCCTTAAAAACCCTCATCTGGACTTCCCATCTTTGGAGAAGCGCTCTATCCTTCTGCAGCAGCTCTCCAACATCAGGTAGACACAATGATGTCCATATTGATAATGTCATACATTAAACCAAAGACACACACACACACATACATACATACATACATATATATATATATATATATATATATATATATATATACTGTATATAGGAAATTTTTGTGCTTAATTTGTTGTAGTGTCAACACTTGTGTTAACAGGTAGTGTGCTAACATGCAGCCTATTAGCAGTCTAATAAAGCAATGTAAACTCTCACCTGAAACTTCTTATGTTGTGCCATTCAGCACTTCTTAGTGTTTTTGATATGTAACTTTGGAGGCTAGAGACATAAAAAATGTGAGAAAATGAAATAATTACCTTGTTCACAGCAGGTAGAGACAAACTTTTTTTTTTTTTACTGACTCATAGTTACATTTTCTTAAACTTTTTTCCAAGAAGAACCATTATCTCTTTGAACTCTCCTCCCTCCTCCTCCTTTTGAGCTGCATCACAAAACCAAACCCACACATACTTTATTAGTAATACAATGATGTGTTTGTGTGGATTTTTTATTTTTATTTTTTGTCATAAGTATTTTAATTTAAAGCTGTGCATGTTTTCACTCAGTGACCCATTTTGTTTTCTAAAATGAAAAATGTCTTTTTTTTTTTTATTATTATAAGCCCTTTTTTCATATAAAGGTCAGTGTCACGCTTGCCAAGAGAGGTTCTGACTGTAAAACTTTTTAATGGCAATAAACAAAAAGAACTGAGGTACATTAAGTTTGGATGGCACATGAAATGCTGAAATCCCTGTGTTTTGTATAAACTTGTCTCATTTATTTGTTCCAGAGCTAGGGTGGGTTTGATGGTCTCAGTATGAGATGCACTAGTGTGGTTGATGGAGGAGACGCATTAGAACAATTACAATGTAATTATTGAAAACCTCTTGGATCATGCTTGGCTGTGGTGAATTTGAAAGTGATGCATGCAGGTTTTTTTTAATGTCCTTAATTAACTACATGTTTGTTAATGTGTAGACTTCTGCTTGGGTTAGGGTTTGAGCATGGTGAGCTTGATGAAAGATTTGTGTCCTTGGATCACATGTTTATTGTAAGGTATAGTAGACCATGTACTTGAACATTGACTTTCTTTGTGAGACCCGTTCATTGAATTGAGGCTATGCATGATTTGATTCACTGGTAAACATGATAAGCTTCTTGAGAGGCGTCATGACATTTGTTTGGAGTTTGGAGGCCAGGTAATCACCTTAGGCTCTTTGTTGTCCTCCAAGCAGTTTCTAAGCAGTGTAGTAGGACACATAGTGTTAATGGAGGGGGGCAATATGTTGGTGGTAGATATCCAAGTAGCATCCAAATAAATGCCAAGGTTTTCCTGTAAAGTAGTTATAGGAAATGTAAGTTATTTTAATGTTGTGGCTGATTGGTGTATATTATCATTTGTATTTTTCTCTGTTGTCAGGAATATCTGTGTTATAGCCATCTTTGATGTGTGTTATCTCATGGGGTGATAACAGATAATAATATTAGCTTTTGGCCAAAAGCTCTGTTATAAATGACTGTCTACCTTCAGAAGAATAGACCAGTAGATTCTTTTACATCTACCAATTTAAAATAAGAAAGGGACTGTAAAAATCAAAGCTTCGGGATTTTGCGTAAGTATGATACAGAAACATTTATTACCCTGTTTGATGTTGTACCAACAATTTTCTTAATCAGTTGATTTGTCAGTGATGAATTTATATTTGTAATGTATTTTGATTTAACAGTTAACTGTCACTATTAAATCTAGGGGCTTTAAACCACCTGCTCAAGAAATTCATGAACAAATATGTTTTAAATGAAATGTTCTGCTAAAATAAATGTAACCCACAATAGATATTTGCTTTTTTTCCATGATAGCAGAACTTCAGACATTTGCAAACACTAGTTCCATTTGGAAAGATTATTGTGGTTGCATTTTAGTTAAATTTTTTTTTTTTAAATAGTAATGTACCGGCAACAGCTTTTGAAATTTCATAGATTTATAGCATCATGAATTCCTTAAATAAAAAGATCTGTTGCATTACATTCACTGTATTTAATTTTGAACATTTTGCTTTTGATTGTGTTCTGCTGTGACTTTGTCTTTTCATCATATAAGGACTGAGCTGCATGTCTTACTGTGGAGCACATTTAGTTTACCAGCCAAAATGAATTTGGTTTATAACCCCTTTTATAGTACATGCCAGGCACCAAAACATTCTGTTAAAAATTGTGTTTATACAGAAAGACTGCAAAACTGTTTGGTTTTAGTGCTCGTTTAAAAGAAATGATTCCTTTGTTGTAAGTAATTATATGTTTAATGGTCACTGGATGTGAAACTAGGGCAGCAATATCAGTGGACCAAATGTGGGATGAAGTCTTTGAAAACTATTTACTTGCTTCATTTTTGGCTCAGGTCAAGTTTTTCAGGTCAGCAAATAAGACAAAAATCTATTTAAGGAGTTTTTGCTTCTTGGAAAGAAATATGGATAATTGCCTTAAACTGCATGCCATAGCACTCCAAAATGTTCTGAATTTACCTTAAAAATATCAGAATATTCATTTTCATAATATTATCTTTCACTTCAAAGCAGATGTTGTGTGGTTCATAAAATCTCTGTCAAGATCAGCATGTTACATCAACTTTCATTCTCATCTGTCTGTCTGGATAGAGTGCAAATTGAGCTGGAGCTCAGCATGCGGTCACTCATCACTTTCTGGCTTCATCAAATCATCTGTTGCTTTGGCAAAGCTGCAGTTTGGAGCTATTAGGTAACACAATAATGGTAACACATGTAGCCTGTGACATTTTGACAATGTTATCAGACTAGAATAATGTTTCTAGATTAGCAATCAAGCCATCTTGTAGGTAGGACTGTTGTTGAGGACATACGAAGACTGTAGGGAGTGAGGGAAAATATAGACTTACTATACAGTAACTATACACTCAGTGGGAACATCATAAGTGCAAGTATAATACAACAGCTCTGCTATGAACCGAACAGTGTGATGGAGTACAATATAACACCGCCGGTACTAATGATAATACATCTAAATATATCTTAATGATCAATTGTTTTAAACACACTTCACTTCAGACCTTTCAACTGCATTCTACATTTTCTATGACTTTCTTAAGGCTATTGAATATGTATAAAGCCAAACAGAAAATGGTAATAGAAGTCTTCTGGGCAGTACCTCCTCATTTAAAGTAATATTGGTTTGAATTCTGCATCTAAAAATATAGACTCACTTGTGACTGTAAAAGTCAAGAACTTTCCTGATTTAAATTTAACTGATTTCCCCATTCAAGGTTGTCTTCTTTTGTACTTTGTTAGAACTTGCTAGTGTCAGATTGGACCTCCTTTTACCTTCAGAACTGCCTTAATTGTTTGTGGCACAGATTTGTCAAGGTGCTGGAAACATTCCTCAGAGATTTTGGTCCATTTTGACTTGATACCATCACACAGTTGTTGCAGATTTGTTAGCTGCACATCCATGAAGGGAATCTCCTCTTCCATCACATCCCAAAGGTGCTCTATTGGATTGAGATCTGGTGACTGTGGAGGCCATTTGAGTACAGTGAACTCACTGTCATGTTCAAGAAACCAGTTTGAGATTATTTGAGCTTTGTGACATGGAATGTTTTCCTTTCCCAGAGATACTCTTCTGCATATCTTGGTTGTAACGAGTGGTTATTTGAGTTGCTGCTGCCTTCCTATCAGCTTGAAGCAGTCAGGCCATTCTCCTCTGACCTGTGACATCAACAAGGCATTTTCACTGCATATTTTCTCTATTTCAGACCATTCTCTGTAAATTCTAGAGATGCCTGTGTGGGAAAATCCCAGTAGATCAGCAGTTTCTTAGACAACTTGCACCAACAGTCATGTCATGTTCAAAGCAAATCACTTTTCTTCCCCATTCTGATGCTCAGTTTGAATTTCAACAGGTCATCTTGACCATGTCTTCATGCCTAAATACACTGAGTTGTTGCCATGTGATTGGCTAATTAGATATTTGCGTTAACGAGCAGCTGAACAGGTGTACCCAATAAAGTGGCCGGTGAGTGTGTGTTAAAGTAATTCTAAAATTAAAGTTCATAATGGTCATAATTTCAAGCAACATATCACACACACTGTTTTGCTCAGTTGTGAAGCTACATATGCTGCAGACGCTGCTAAGCTTTAACAGTGGAGTCAGAGCTGCTCTGCTGCTCAGTCTACTATATTATAACACGTGTGAGTTACCCCCCAAGCATCTTTTTGTCTATTATATTCTGTAATAAAAAGTGTTCTCATTGGTCCATATTGAACAAGATATACCCCCAACAACATATATATCTTTGATAGGCTAATGTCCACCAATCACCATATTAGTTTGACTCTTGTAAGTGACCTTATCTCTGAGAGACTTCTGCAATAACGTGACAAACACTCCAAGAAAGGATAGACAGAACTGATGGAGTTCAGTTTCTATTTATTTCTGCTAACTTTTCATCAGTGGAATTTATTGTAGCTGACATGAGTTCAAGGTGAAGGAATCTACAAACCCTTTACAGCTGTCTTTCTAGACTAAACGCGATGAGTGTTTGACAGTAAAATGGACTTTGGATGGAGTATCACTTTAATGAGCCTTTACTGCCTATGTGTCTACTCCAGGAACTGTCAACAGATGCATTATTTACACTATGAGTCTGGTCCACACTGCAGTGTCTGGTCTGTTTTTCCTAACAGGCTTAAATCTTCCAGTCTACCCTGGACAGTATCGCCCACACAAATTTATACACTGATCTTGATTAATGTTTGGGTTTTTTCAGTGGTCCAAAGATTAAGACAATTATCCCAAAGAGTCACCCTGCTCTGGGTTGGCTGGTAAACCTTATTAAAATGTTTTTCGGTGAGGGAAAGGGGCCTCACAGGGAGAATCATCAGCACTTCCAGTCCAGCAAAACCATAGAGTCAAGACAATCAGCAGTTTGATGTGGCAGACCACCAAATGTTTATTATTTCCACCAGCAAGAATATGTATGAATATGCTGCTTAAGTAATGCAAAAAAAAAAAAGTGCATGGAGGTTGTGGTAATATACCTGACTATAAATGAGTAATTGTGTGATGAAGCAAAGTAGAACCAGCTGTCAGGGTTTCATATATGGTGGAAAGGGTGGGATTACACCAGTTTCAGACTTTAAGTTTGTTTTTGCTTCTGTCAAATGTCAAGCCTGATTTAAACCAGGGGATTTTCATATATATTGCTTCGCCTAGTGTGTGTCCGTGTGCCTCTGAATTTCTGTTTGTTTTTCTGCTTTTCATGATGTCAAGAATGCCTGCCTGTGATGGCTGTACTCGTAAACTTTTTCTGTTGCTCAACATAACTGCAAAGTGGGTTGAAGGGCTAACACAATGTGAGCACTATTATTTGCGAATTTAACAATAGTCCCAGATTTGCATGTTTTATGTAACTGTTTTGCTCAACCTTTTTGTTTGTGAAATAGAAATAGTTACAGCAACTAACTCCCTTTAAAAAGTAGTCAAAAATGGATATGAGGTAGAGAGCTTTAGGGTGTTATGCAGATTTTAAGCTCTGCACACACAGTCCATCAGTGGGCCTCTGCTTTCAGTCTTAGTGCTAATCTGATCACCTCCAAATTAAAGGCATGAGAGTGTATCAGTCTTCAGTTGTAGGACTTTTTAATTGCACCTCACAATTATTATGTAAACACGTTTATCTGGCACTCCAGACAGACACCCGTTTAGATCTATAAAAGCTATAGAAAATACACCTGGCTGAGGTCTGGACACTACCTGCTCTTTGATGTGTCTGCAGGTGACTGACAGGGCTTGGCATGTGCATGTTGGTGTTGCTGTTTGGCAAAGGTTTAATTACTCTCATGGTTGGCACTCCTTGCCCTGAAGAGGCTCTTTATGGCTTCATCCCTTTTCATATAAAAGTAAGCCATGCTGTGTTTTAGATGCAGTAACAGCCCCTCCCCACTACCCATGTGTACCTACTCAGTGTGATGTGTGTGGACTAGAAGGCATCTCTAGTGGGAAGGACTATTTTTTGGGCAATTTTGAGTATTTATGACAAAATGAGAGAAAAACCTCAATGCAGCCCCGATGCCCCACAGCAGCATCGACATGTTTCCACTGCTAGAAAGACCTTTTCTCAAGAAGTGTTAAGATCTTATTCCAGCACATACTGGTTTGTATTCTTCATATTTTGGGAACAATTAATGATTAAAAGAAATACCTATTCACACAGAATCCTTTGAATTGTGGCATGACAATAATACAGTATTTCAGCTACCAGTCGCAAGCCACTTGAAAGGGTCAAAAAAAAGTGCATTTGCTGGAGAGATCTAATGAGTCAATGAACTCATGGTCTTGTCTTCTCCTACGGTGTTTTTCTAGTAAAATCATCTTTACTTTGTCTAACCATCTAGTTAATATGTCACATTTAATGGCCTTTAATTTAATGTTGAATGAACTGGAAAAGGCTGTGATTAGAGATTTTCCATTTGGTGTCTCTGAGCCATTAACCAGCCCTGTCAGTGTCAGCATGACAAACAGCCATCTGTGATGAAGGACTTTGTGGGTTATTTACTACACTGTATGTCATTCATTTCTGACAAGAAGTGTAAGGGGCTATGTTTTTATGTATGCTTGATTTGTGTATTGACTGGTCCTACGGTTTTGTGGTGATTTTGGAGTTTGAATTCTTAGTTATATATTTGAGTCTGAGTTTCTGGGTTTTTTGTTTTTTGTTTTGTTTTTTTGTTTGCTTATTGTTTCAGCTGTTCCTATGTTTAAGGCTTAGATTGCTGTTATATTTTCTGAGTTCTTTATTTGTTCCCTCTATTATTCTAATATTGTGAATCATAGTTCTGGTAATACTGGGCTTTACATTATGTTTTTTCCAGTGAGGGGTCTTCACTTTTGTAATACAGTTGTGGTCAGAAGTTTACATACACTCATCATGGGCATGAATGTCAAGGTATTTGGGGCTTTTAATGATTTATTTGAACTGTTCTTTTTCCAGGGAGTGATTGATGTAATGATTGTACAGCATCTTTAACAACTTTAAAAGAAAAAAACAAGAATTGGGTGCACAAGTTGGAATTTAGTTTGGATTTTCTCTAATCCACACAGGGTCAAAATTATACATACAGCCTCAAATATACAAACATTCACTTAATTTTTTAAATAAGTTGTGCTAAAGGTTCTATAATGTATTTTAACTTGATAAAGCCAAGTTAGTGGTCAATCACTTGACTACAACTGGTAGTTTTTCTTTGCCAGCATAAAAAGGATTTGTTTGACAGCACTCATTGGATTGACCAATACTCAGAACAATGGGAAAGTCCAAGGAACTCTGTGAAGATCTAAGGAGAATTGTAGATTTGCACAAGTTGGGAAGGTCTCTTGGAGCCATTTCTAAACTACTGCAGATTCAAAGATCATCAGTTCAATCAATTGTACGCAAGTACAAGTTATTCAGATGTGTCACTACTTTACAAAGGCCTGGAAGAAGACCCAAACTGTCACCCTCAGATGAGACGAAATTGATTAGGATGTTCAGAAACAACCCAGGAACCACCAAGGTTCAAGCCTGCCATGAACTGGAAACTGCTGGAACACCAGCATCAGTGTCCACAGTGAAGCGAGTTATACATCGCCATGGACTGAGAAGGTGCCAAACAGGAAAGAAGCCCCTGTTCCAAAATTTACACTTTACAGCTTGACTGAAATTTGCATCTGCCCACATGGGCAAGCCAAATCCCTTCTGGAGAAAGGTTTTATGGTCAGACAAGACAAAGATTGAGCTATTTGGCCACAATGACAAGAGGTATGTTTGGAGGAGTAAAGGTGAGGCTTTTAAACCAAAGAACACTGTACCAGCTGTCAAGCATGGTGGTGGTAGCATCATGCTCTGGGGCTTTTTTCCTGCCAGTGGTACTGGTACATTGCACAAAGTAGATGGAATAATAAAGGAGGAGGATTTCACCTCAAATCAACAGCTAGATGGTTGAAACTTGGAAACAAGTGGGTGTTCCAGCAGGACAATGATCCCAAACACATATCAAAACTGGTTTTGGAATGGATAAAGCAGGGTAACATTAAGCTTCTGGAATGGCCTCCCCCTAAGCCTTGATCTCAACCCTATTGAAAATTTGGGGACTATGTTTAAAAGCTGGGTCCATGTCAGGAAACCAGACAATTTAAATTAACTCCACCAATTCTGCCAAGAAGAGTGGTCAAATATCTAGTCAGAATTATGCCAGAAGCTTCTTGATGGCTACAAAAAGCATCCGGTCGAGGTGCAACTTGCTAAGCGACATTTACCCAAATATTAGTGGGGGTGTGGATTAGAGAAAATCCAAAATAAATTCCAATTTGTGCACCCAATTCTTGTTTTGTTTTTTTTTTAAGTCATTAAAGATGTACTCTTTACAATCATTCCACCCTGGAAAAAGAACAGTTCAAAGAAATCATTAAAAGCCCAAAATTACCATGACATTCATGCCCATGATGAGTGTATGTAAACTTCTGACCACAACTGTATTATTGCTCTTTGGTTATTTCGTGTTTTACTTTGATAGTAAGTTGTCTCTTGTACATTGATTAGAGTTTCACTTCCTCCCCTGTCTCATTGCCTTGATTGTCTGCACCTGTGTGTTATCCTCAGCTGTGTCCACTTCCCCTAATTAGCTTCTGTGTGTCTGACAGTATTTATAGTCCTGTGCTTCCTTTGTTCAGTGTCAGAGCATCTGTTGTCTTAGCCTGTGTGCTCCCTGCCAGTTGGATTGTGTTTGTTCCTCTTCACTGGATTTTTGTATTTTGGACTGTTTTCTAACCACCATTAAAGCTGTGCTTCATATTTAATCCTGCCTGCAGAGTCTGCTTTTCAGTCCCTTTGCCTGCTGATTATGACACTGTGTTTTAGTAAACATGTTAAGTTGCTGGGAGTTGGTGTTTTCTTACCAAGTCCCAGCAGATCATCTTCAGTGCACCTTGGTGTTAACTCTAGTAGTTTACTAGAACTTTGTTGTGGGGACGAAACGCCATTCTTTCCATTTGGTGTTTTGAAGATGGTGGTAACAAGTTGTCTTAACAAGTTGGTCCAAAAGGTGTTCATTTGGGCTGAGATCTGGTGACTGTAAAATCTATATAGGTTTGGATATACAGCTCTGGAAAAAATTAAGAGACCACTGCAAAATTATCAGTTTCTCTGATTTTGCTATTTATAGGTATATGTTTGAGTAAAATGAACATTTTTGTTTTATTCTATAAACTACTGACAACATAACTCCCAAATTCCAAATACAAATATTTTCATTTACAGCATTTATTTGCAGAAAATGAAAAATGGTCAAAATACCAAAAAAGGTCCAGTGTTTTCAGACCTCAAATAATGCAAAAAAAACAAGTTCATATTCATTTTTAAACAACACATTACAAATGTTTTAACTTAGGAAGTGTAAAAATCAATATTTGGTGGAATAACCCTGATTTGCAATCACAGCTTTCATGCATCTTGGCATGCTC
>VUQI01059734.1:0-18925 GCA_015106735.1 Paratilapia polleni
GTGGGGAAAATTGATTTGAAACGTGAACGGGTTGGTGGTGCACCGGGGGCTTTTGTTTCGGACTCCTCACCGTCACCCAGCCGGCCTGATTCCCCGGCTGCACGGGGCCTGCTGGGATAGAGCTAATTGGAGCTAAGCTACCTTCGCCCGCACCGGCTACAGGGGCCTGGCTAGCTACAGGATTTTCAATGGTGCGGAGCCGAGTCTCCAATTCATTGAGCCTGGCCTCCAAAGCTACAAACTGGCATTTATTACAAGTATCATTATTAATAAAGGAGGCCGAGGAATAGCTAAACATTTGACACACAGAGCAGGAAAGAGGTGAGACAGGAGAAGCCATGCTGACAGTGATTCGGCTATGAGCTAAGCTAAAAGCTACGCTAAGCTAGCGAATCCCTAAAGACACAATGAGTGAATGATATGAATATAAATTTGCAGGTGATTCACCCGAAGTGTGCTACTAATAAAGCACGTGTAGGTTATACTATGAAAATAAGTCACTATGCAAAAGTTAGTAGTTAGTTAATCAAGCTACAGAACAAGCACGACTGTGCGATGGAACAGGAAGTGATACGATACCACAGAGAGCCAGCACCAAGTGAGAGCGCAACCACAGGACCACCAGCAACCACTCACCAACCGGTTGTGGAATCCACATTTTTCCCACGTGACTGGTGGTTGCCAGATGGTTGCTGACAGGTCTCTACGCCTGTGTGACTGTGGCCTAAGAAACTGAAGCCAGAAAAATGTTTTTGTTTGACTCGTCTGGCTTTATAGCAGCCGATCAGTGACAACACAAAATAGTCTGGCAAGTAAATCACAGTGTGCCATTTTGCTTTTACAGGGATTAATAGAATTTGTTGAGGTCAGACAACATTTAGATATCAGATACCTCAGTGAAACATACTTAACAAAGAAGCAGAAATAGACTTATAGTCATTTTTACACTATATCATAAAGAAGTAGTTGAAAAAGGAACAGGTTTACAGCTTTAAAAAAAAACTTAAAAAGTATTGATCATAAATCTTAAAATAAATCTAAACAAACAAAAACATGGGAAATTGAATTTGTTTAATTGTTGTGAAATTGCCGTTTCACAACAATTGTATTAATGTCAAGAAGTTCATGATAGCAAAACCAACAACGGTCATATTTCGTTTCATGGTCGGGATCCTCAGAGCAAATGTGCTGTTTGCTCAACGGGAGCAACATGGAAAGGTGCTGATTTAATACAGATTTGCTATCTGACCAAGATTTTCCATTATGGCCAAAATCGGTACCGGAGAATGTATAGTGGATACAGTGTGTTTTATGTAGGATGGGTTTCAGTCTCTGCACCAAGGGAGTCGAGGCAGTGGAATCCCACGCAATCACCCCAAATCTCAAAAGTGCCCATGCCTGCATGCAGTTTCAACAAATTAGCCAACATCAATAACCTAAACAGATCAGCTTTTTGTGGATGCTACTAAGCACACCTTCGTGTGATGAGTGCTTTACCTGAATCACAAATGCAAAACAAGTGGGGATCACAAACAAATTAAATGATGCCTTTTTTTTTTTTTTTAAAAGTCTTAAATCTAACTTTTCTTCAGCCATAGAAAACCTGGGAAAGAAAAGAAACAAATTATATGTTCTGTTCTTTCTCACACTCCCTTCATATCCAGGTGTGGAAGTTAGCTGGCCACGGGCTCATGCACTCTTTTAGCAACGAGCATGCTAAGCAGTCCATCTTCCGCAACATCGGTGCCGGTGTCATGCAGGTGGAGACGCGACCCGGAAACCGAATCTTCACCTGTGGAGCAGACGGCACCCTAAAGATGAGGGTCCTCCCTGACCGTTACAATATCCCCAGCAGCTTGGTTGACGCCCTGTAATGCCTTTTCCAAATCTGAGGGTCCAAAGAGGAAAGAGACAGAAAAGGGAAAAAAAAACAAAACAGAAATGCTTATGTAACACTCTGTAGGCATTAATAGTATCACTGATGGGGAAAGAGTTAGTCAAAAGATTGCCATGCTTTTGGCATCTTTCAGCATGAACAGTGTTCATGGGTTTACTGTTGATGTAAATCATATCCTGAACAACAAAACGGAGCTGCAAACATTTTTTTCCAAAGGCTGAAAACAAAGTTACAAGCAAACGGTATCATACTTGATTTTAAAGCTAGTTTTATTGTAATTTTATTGAAGAATCTCTATTCTTAGAGTGTGTCCATAGGGAAGCTATGCATGTCCTGTTCTCGTTATGCGGTGCAATCACAGGTCTGTTGATAGTGCTCTGTAAAAGTGCTCAAGCAAAAATTTTAAAAGTGTGTAACTGTCGTCATTTTGTGCCCACAGCTGAAATCTCTTAGCATCTACTGTAACCAGCACTGTGGTTTGTTATTAAGTCAGTGGTTTCCAGTGTGAATCAAGTTGTTGGAATCTGCATTTTGTTTCAATGGTTTTGCCCCCCTGCCTTTTTTGCCCAGCTTTCTTAGCCCTATGGAAGAGTTGATGGTGCATTGCTCCTAATAGTGACACCCGTCTGTATCCCCCTTTTTCCACTGGCTGCCCATCACTCACTGGCCTAAAATGCTTTGGGTTCAGCCCGCTCCACTTTGGCCCTCTGCGTGTGTGTTCACTCTGCTGTGTCTGCCATCTGTACGTCTGCCCGCCCACCTGCCCTCAAATGCCTGTTTGTGCGGCAGACTCACTGCTAGAACATTCCTGTTTGGAAGATGATGTGTTTTACTCCTGTGACTGTGATTTCAGTGTTTCCATCTGTCTGGTACAAAGCTAAAGATCCACCCACCCACCCAGAGCAGAAACACAAAGGTTCACTTCTGGTTTTATCACAAAGATTTTTTTTATTATTATTTTTTTTTTTTTTAAATCAAGTTGATTTTATTATTTAAATTATTTATATGTTCGTGTTCGTTTGGTTGACCATTCCTTTATAAAACTATTTAACGTATTGCCTTTTATTTTAGGAATGTAAGGGGTTTTACTGTATCTGACTGGGAGATGTGCAACAGTCTACTGTATGTAAGTGCGTGTTACCTCACTAGTTGTTTTTACTGTTTCATCCATAAGGAATAGATATTTGCACTCAAATTCTGGAGACACTAAAAGTTTATTTCGAATAAATAGGTTATTAAAGAGGAAACTGTTATATACAAATGAATGTCTGGCTTTATTTGGCCTACTAGTAAAATGTTTGAAATAGTTTTATTATATAAATTATATAAATATATATATATGAACTATCACAACAACCTTGTACAAACATGAAGGCATTTCTTTATTTTTGGTTTGTATCATACCAGTTGGATTAGTTGTAACTTTTGTTAAGTGTATTTATGGTATTTATTAAAGAGATTTGTGTTTCTCTCCCTCTCTCTGCCCTCTATGTGTACTGTATGCATCTTAAGTTCTACCAATGGTCCCACTGGTGTCTGGTATGTATGTGTGTGTGTGTGTATGCATGCAACAATGCAAAACAAGCCATTATCATGGGTAGAGGCTTATTAGGGCACTTGAGCCTGAAGGTGTGTGAGAGAACAGGTCATGGTCAGTTTTACCTTTGTAAAGTGAATAAATTCTTTTTATTTCATGAGGGTGATTTGGCGCAGTTTTTTTTTGTTTTTTTTTGTTGTTGTTTTGTTTTGTTTTTATTATCTTCTGTCAAGAGGAATAAGCAGCCAGAGGGCTGTGTTGCTTCTTTACAAAGGCAGAAGGACTGTGTATATGTACAGAAAAATGGGGGTAAATGTGTACATCGATTATTTAAAAAGAAAAATGCATCAAAGGTGACCATCATGCAAATGCAATAAATAAAGTCACAACTTATAACACACATGGCCACAAAAGTTGAGTTATAGGTTTGTTTTGCATAAACTGTCAGCTGATACAAACATAAGTTTTCACACCATTAGTAACTCTTATGTCTGTTGGAAAGTTGATATAAATACAGCACTTCTTATTTAACTAAAAATAGGTTTCCTTTAGAGACACGGTTTAACAACCAGTTACAATTTAACTTGAGAAGAATGTAGCACACGACAGTAAAGTTAAAACAGTGACACATACATGACATACATACACATATGTCGCTCTTGTGTTATCAGTTTCCAGATGCAGTGAATAGCTGGTAGTCTGCAGGCATTTTGTTCTCAGTATTTACCAGAACAGTCATGTCTGCATGTCATGTTCGGATGTTTTTCACTCATCAGAGATGAAGTGCACCACATAGAGCCTGACGTAGCTGTGGTCCCACACATACAGGTGTCTGTCCTTTGGACTGTACGAGAGCATTGCCAGCACTCCACCAGGAGACCTCAGGTCAAAGGTCACATTGACCGGCTTTCCCTTCAGCAGATCGAACGCAAAGGTGACTCTGGTGTCCTTGGTGTCAGTGACGTACAGGACGCCGCAGGCGATGAAGGCATTGCCGGCTTTGGTGCGGGGGTAGGTGGTGTTTATGTAGGTTGTGACAGAGAAGGTCTTCTGGTCCAGCTGGGCTACCATGATGCTGTCATCTACACTGGACGCAAAGATCAGCCACAGGCCGTTCTCATCTGCTGCCAGCTTGAAGTAGGTCTTAGAGTTTTGGAGCAGGTAGGCGAGGTTGTGGTACAAAGAGTTTTCTATAGTGAGAGTCTGAAGTCTTTTGGTGCTGAAGTGAAATCTATGAACACAGAAGCAGCAAGTTGTTAATCGGAGGATATGGAACTCATAGGAAATCACCTTCGAGTGCATCACGTTGCTTAATGTCTTACCTGGCAATGCTGGGAGTACCAGCGACATGATAATAGAAGGAACCATTGTGAACAGCGTGGCCGCAGCCTTGGTAGAACTTTCTAATGTCCACAGTGTCACTGCTGTTGTTCTGGAAGGAGGAAATGCTGTTATACTCCTTCACCATGCGACCTGGGGAAGAACAAGGGAAATGTTTGCTGCTAAAAAATGTGGAGATTATGAAAGTAGAGACCAGATTGTCTGTGCAACCTTTGTAGCCAGCCTACCAGAAAAGTGTTCTGCCACCCATATTCGCTCATCGTTCAGCTGAGCGGTGTCTTTCATCCATGTGCCAAATGTGCTCTCCATCTTTGTCACATTTCTGGGGTTGATCAGAGACTTAATCAGGCACTCTGAGGCAAAAAATGAGCCAAAAACAAAGTCACTGGGTGTTTTTTCACACCACCTATTGTTCATGAAGACACACTTATCTGTAAACGTACCGTTCTTCTTAGCAGGCTTCTCGTGTGGTTTTAGAGTCTCCTTTGCAGGTGAGGTTTCATCGTTTGGAATTGCGTGTAACAGCCCTGTTAGAAACAATTTCATCCAGTTTAGTCACGTTGTTCACACATGGTGTAATAGACAAAACAATCTCACCACAAGGTCCATGGATTAGCTTCTCAGGAGGTTTTGATTATATCAGTCACTTTATGAAGGGTCATTGAACTAAAAGAAGTGACAATTTGAACATTACTCCCAAAATTTTTGATCGTATTGAAAGATGAGATTCTTTTGTCAATAACTGTTTCCAAAGTCAGGAATGTCACCTGAAAAGTATGACTGATCTCTCACCCAGATTATGAGCAGCCTGAAGGTGGGCTCTGTGGTGCCTTGCTCTGGGAGGCCCCTGAGGTCCAGGGGGGCCAGGAGGGCCCATAGGCCCAGGAGGTCCTGGAGGACCAGGAGGGCCTGTACAAATAGAGAGAGAATAACTAAATGTTTTCCTTTTAAAAGTAGGTTTATTTAGTCTTGCAGGTCTTGACGTTTCCTGTTCCTTCTCATCCTATATCAGGTTATTTCAGATGCAAAATTGTTCAAGTGAGTAAAGTTCTACTTGCCCTCAATAATGACATCATTGGATGGTTGGCACTTCTCTCCAGGTGGACCGGGCTCTCCTCGCTCTCCTTTTTCTCCCGGTTCTCCTTTCTCGCCTGGTGGCCCTGTGGAGAACATCATGCAAAATAGCTAAAAGACTGTATTCATAACCTGAATACACTTTGCCCCATTGTTAAAACCATGAATTATTTCATTGACTTGCTAGTGTGAATCACGCCGTCCACTGTGGAGGAGAGCAGAGTGAAGTGGGAGAATACTGGAAGACAGTTTTCCAGTTCATTCAGCTGAAGCCCAAAACCACAGAGATGAATAATATCAGCTGAGAATGTGAAAGAATGGATGCTGTTTCGAACTCTTCACTCATTCATGAATTGAAAATAGAATCCAATGTGAATAAAATCTGCTCTCATTGTGATACACGGACAGGAAAAAGTGTGTGTGTGTGCAGAAGATTTTAAGTGTTCTTTTTGCTATTTTGGTATTCATAACCTGCAGGTTAAACTCAACCTTTTGACTTTTACATTGTACAATAGTTCTATGCTAAAATGGCCATGAGTGCCTGAGGCATTAACAAAGATGGATGGTAAGTGAAAACAGAACAGAGACTCACTAATTCCTTACCTCTTTTTCCTCTTTTCCCATCAGCCCCAGGCAGTCCATTCAGTCCTGGGATGCCATCAGTCCCATTGTATCCAGGCAAGCCATCTGCACCGGGCAAACCTAGAGTAACACAAAAAGTCTTTACCATGGACTGAATGAAATAATAAAAATAATAAAAAAAAAAAAAAGACTTAACAAGGATATGGGTCACTAAACCACAAAGGAGACACAGCCCACAGTAGGGCTAGGTTTTTAAATTTGGATTTAGATTCATGGGTTCACTTACCCGGTGGTCCTGGAGGGCCTGCAAACGAAAGTTTAGAGATGTTAGAGAATAAAAAAAGTGATATTCTGGACATGATTACATGATTTATATGAGTAAAACATACCAGCTAGGCAGACTCCCTTGGTGCTGTTGCAAATGTCAATCAACAATTTGATCTAAAGTAAAAGAAGAAAGAGAAAAATTATTATAATGTAACACATTCAAGTTTAGCAACATTATTTACTTAAAGTTACAATGCACCATTATAAAGGACTCTATTGAAAATAAAACCCCTGTATTTAAAGGCCAAAACAGGGATGTGACACATGAAACTCACTGACTGACATTGTGCTGACAGAAGGGAAATGTAGACTAATACTGTCATTAAAGTCAGAGTATTGACTATATTTAAGATGATAGATGTGGCACAATGCTAAAACAATGCATGGAGATGACCAGCATGCTGATGTTGACAGGCTTCACTTTAAATGTGGAGGTAGAATTCTGACTGTGTCTTCAAGTGTTGAGCTGCAAGCTGGTCATTTGCTGACATTAGTGAACTCCATTTCTAAGCAAATGTTGACTGCTGCACGCTGTTGGCGCTGTAGGGAAGTGGAAAAGAAGCACTGAGGAGAGGTAGTCTCATAGGAGCATAAATGTCACATCTTTTGGATTTTGGGGGTAAATCCAGCCACAATCTTTTATGTAATAATCTCTATAAACAGATATCTGTATATGAATATTTAGAATATGTAAGGATAGACTTCTGTTTGTAGTCCAAAGAACTGTTTTTGACGTATCATGTTTTTGTAGGGTTTTGTCTGCACGCAGGTAAACAGTTCATGATGAGAGCAAGAGGGGAAATGCACTGGTTGAGATGTAATCTCGAAACCAGATCCTCTGTCGTCTGACAATGAAACCCATAGGCCTAACATCATCCGTTATCCATTATATTGAAATCCACTGGCTACACAGCAAGCCCCAAAACCTTTGTTGTTGCCCCCAGAGGCCTCAGATGATAGCCCATTCCCCAGATTTTTTACATAGACATCAGGCTGTTAAAGGCACCCGAGAAGGTCATTTTTTAAGTTATAACAAAATTCATTACACATCGTTAATCAGCAGTGTAGTGTGTGTAGTGCCTTTAAGTCATTATATTATATATATTATATATATTATAAGATTATTTTTATTATATATATTATATATTATAAGATTATAAGATTATTATAAGATTATTATTACACAAAATAGACAATTTATTTTGTGGCAGTGAATTCAGTAAATGTTATTTCATAAGCTGAACATGTTTTGATCGAAGAATCTCGATGTGTAAAATAACTAGAGATTTCCTCTGAAATGTAGTGGACTACAAGCATAAAATAGAACAAAGTGTCTTAAAAAACGTAATTTCATAAATGCACATAGTTGGTTGGAATTTGATTAAAACACTGAGGACATGGGAATCAGGATTATGTGGCACTTTAATGTCCCTATTATCTCAGATTGTTTTGCACTAGGGATGCACAAAACCAAACACAATTTGAGTAATCATATTACTGAAACAGGACCTGGAACCTTCCGCGCACCCTGATCATCAGGCCCCAGAAGCATTGCAAGTTTCAACCATTGGTCCACTGAACCATTAGAGCTAGCATTAGTCAGCACTCAGAAAACAAGGACAGCAGACTGAGTCTTTATAAATGTGATGGCCTGCATACTCTCTCACTTCCTCTCTCATACCAACAAGGATATAGTCTCACCGGGACCATGGAGTAAGTCATCATCATCATCATGTCGTCCTGCACTTGTGTCTTGTGGTAGCGGTGGCTGTGCCGGTGCTTGTGCTTCTCATGCTTCATCTTCTTCTCCGTTTCCTCTCCTACCTCCTGACTGACCTCCTGCTCACTGATCTCCGTTCCGTCCTCCTGGCGAATCTCCTGCAGCTCCTGCTGTAGCTCCTTTTCCAGTTCTTCACTCCTCTTGTTCCTGGAGTACTGGTACTGATATTGTGGATGTTCCCCCACACTCGCCCGCAGCCCTGCCGCTCCGCTAGACGCCTCCTGAAGAAAAAGCATTGGCCTCTGCTCCACCTCCATCAGCCGTGCCTCTGTCTGCTCCAGCCTGGCATGTTGCTGATTCTGCTGGACCAAGAGCACCAGAAGACCTATAGAGTTCATCAGTGCCACAACACATGTCCCATACAGCATCATCCGCTGAGGGAGAGTCATACTGGGTGTCGGAATCCACATGGTTACCACTTCACCTCCTCTCTTCTGAGAGTCAACTACTGACCTCAGCATTGACAAGGGAGTGATGTTCCAATACGCCAGTGAATATAACAGAAAAAAGTCAAACAGAACACAGGAAGTCTTAGCTGTATGACCTTACGGATCAAGATGCTCCCACCAACGATCAAACAATCTAAAATCAAACTAATCCATCAGACAGGAAGACCTTCTTTGCTGAAATTCAAGCTCCTTCTAGCTTGTTTGAAACCTCCAAATAGTCTAGTCAGCTTCCGTGTCTGTGCTCCACCCGGGTGGTCTATCTGGAGGCAGACTGGTAAATACAGTGGTTGTTGTTCACCAAGTGGAGAAGGGGTTACGTACGTGTGTGAATGTCTTTGTGCGAGTGTATGTGCATGCACATGCAAACCAGCGATGTAGGAGTGGGCATTACACAATCTTCTGGGCTTGTCTGGGGAGAAACCCCCGCCTGTTCAGTCACCTGATTTATATTCATCTCAAACCATTCTACTGCACCGCCGTGGGCAGACTGACATCACACACACATGAACATCCACATGCACATGCATGATGAACACACAAAAGCACTCACATACACAACAAGAAAGTGTGCAAAACACCAGAAAAAATGATAAAGTTCAATGACACAATTACATCATCATTATTATTATTATTATTATTATTATCATTATTATTACAGGGCATATGGCATTAAAAGAAAATACATTACAGCATAACATCATAATGTATTAACATTATTACGGTTCCACTGAGTTCTCTCTTTTCCTCCCTGAATTTCTCCCCCCAGCTCTCGTCCTTGTCACATCCTCACAGCTTCCATTCACCAGCCGCAACAATGGCCCATTTCCTTTGCTTTGATTTAGGACAGAAAAGTGACATTTAACCAGAAAAATGGCAGTCCAGGAGGAAAAAAAATAATCATCTTCAGGCAATTGAAGCTAGTTGTTACTGCCTGTTTTGACTTACACAAAGATGCAATTACCTTAATAACACTACAGTGTGTTTTAATGAGTCAGTTAATTGGCCTCTCTGGTGTTGTAGAGCAGTACTGAATTCATGCAGCTGACCTACATGCTCTTGCAGCCATGTTATGGCCCTTTTGCACACAGACAAGCACACATAGGCTCCACACAGGAGGAGGTAGAGAGAGAAATCAGCCATGCAACATAGATTCAGGTCCTGAGCTCGCTCTGCAGTGTGTGGGCTCCGGCCTGAGGCTGTAGGTCGCTGATGGCCAGTTGTTGGACAGCTTGAACTGCTCCAGCAGATGTGTACATGAGTTTGTATAATCATTAGAACACCAAGGCTGTTCTTTTCTTGTCTCTCATTCACTGTGTTCAGAGCTTAGCCAGTTGAGACTGAGAACAAAATATGGAGAGAAGCAGCTATTTGTTAACCGGATCCCAGATTCAGAACACTCCAGGAAAGACTGTATTGCAATGTAATGTAATGTTTGCAAACGCTGATAAAATATTTCAGATAAACTGTGGATTAATGAACTATACTTTGATATGCCCACAAAATCTTCTCCACCTGTGGCCTTTTAATGACTTTTTCTGGTGTTCTTTCCTCCTTCCCAAGCTGCAGCTGCTGGGAAAAGCAGCTTTATCTCCTTTCTTACCAGAGGTCTATGTTCATCTTCTGACTCCTGCCCAAGGACAGACAGATGGACAGCTTTTCATTAGACTTTATCCACCCCCTCACTTCTTCTTGCGCACATATTTAAAATATGTTATTAATGAGCTTTCATCAGTCTAATTAAGAAATTAAAGTGAATGGTTAATGGTATATCAGGTAAGTTGTGTCACGGTGTCATGTGCTATATGTTAATACTTTAACTTACTTATTTGAAAATAAAAATAAAAATAATTTCTATTTTGTGTCACCACCGTTGTCCCTTTGTATTTTAAGGTTTGCAGATATTAGAATAATAATTTATTATTACAAAAATTACAGATAATAACAGAGAAGAATAAAGTGGAGTTTAGCATGCAGGAACAAGCACTAAAGGCTACACGCTCTGTTGCACGTAGCTTCTGGTGTGTAGTGCCAGAGGTGGTTGGGGAAGCAAGTTCATCTTCCCAATGTTATCATATCTCATTGCCAACTCTCCAATGCCGCTTTGAATGTGAATCGTGTGATAAATTCCTCAAGGTTGTTCAGGCAGCATAAAGCTGATGGTCTAAATTTGTGTCTGCTCTCTTTTGCTGCATGTCAAAACCATCTGTCTCTCTTTCAGTTTTACTACAGAAAGAGTTCACACCGTGTTTCCAGAGTCGTGTGGGGGGAAAAAAGTGCACCTTCTTTCAGTTCTAAGGTTTTACATATCAGGGCATAATAAAAAGAAATCATCTCCTCCATTGCAGATTCTAAATTTATTTGAATTCAACCTCAGATGAAAAACAATACATGACATATTACACCGTGTCGTTATTTATTTATTTGACTGGGCCATTGGAGCACCTTGATTCTTTTCTTTTTAAGACATTCTGTTGTAGATTTGCTGCTGTGTTTGGGATCACTGTCCTGCCATGTCCTTTTTAGAGAGGATTTCTCCTGGCAACCCTTCCAAACAAGACATACTTGTTCAGTCTTTTTCTGATTGCACTGTCACTTTAACATTCAACATGCTAACTGAGGCCTGTAGAGTCTGAGATGTAGCTCTTGGGGTTTTTTGCAGTTTCTCTGAACATTGCACAGTTTGGAGATAGGCAGCTTTCTTGAATGTTTTACACCTGTGAATAATATTTCTCACTTTAGAACAATGGGCTTCAAATTGTTTGGAATTTCTTCACTCCTTGTTTGGATTTATAATCCTTCCCAGATTGATGGACGGCAACAGTTGCTTCTTTAAGAACATTGCTGATGTCTTTCCTCCTTGGTATCGTGTTAACACACACCTGAATGCTCCACACCAGCAAACTGCCAAAACTTCTGCTTTTATAGAGGTGCTCACACTTGCTGATGATCAGTTAATTAAGTGCATTTGATTAACAGCACCTGGCTGCTACTTACCCTCTTAGTTCCTATGGAAGCAGCAAGGGTGTATTTTGTTTTTTGCACACTGCTTCTGCAGTATGTAAAACCTTTGAAGTGAAAGAGGGTGCACTTATTTTTTTCGTGTGACTATATATAAAATATAATATCCATCCATATTTAAATATGTGTAGCAATAATATAGTTCTACATATCATACATACTCTGACATTTAATACCTTTGTATCAGTTTTCTGTTCATCTTTCATCTTGTTTGTTCACTTCTGAAATACTCTCTAAACATGAAGTAGAGACAAAGATGTGGTTGACCACAACACAGGGCCCAGAGACGAGGTTACATTAACTTCTGTTTCTGGGAGGAACAAGGGGGTCGCCGCTGCTTAATCATGCAGAACAATCTAGTTGTGCACCATCATACAGGGCATCGTTATCGAGGCAGGGACACAGCACACAGTCAGTCATTTGAACTGTGCACATTCTTGGACTGGAGTGTGGGCGGTGAGTGAATTCACAGAGTTCTTTATGCAGAGTGAGACAACAGAACAAAGGGAGACACAAGAGCAGACAGCTTGGGTTTTGTTGCAAAGTTTTAGAATTTATAATACTCAGCAGACACCTGAACAAAGTGGGTAAACAATCAATAATTATCAATAATTTCAGTGTTCAGTCAGTTGTTCTATTCATTTTTTAATTCACAAACCAGCTTTAATACTGATGGCCTTGATTTTTTTTTTTCTTTTAAGTTCATCTCCACTCCATTTTCCATTCTGCTGAGGAAAATTCTTACATAAGTCTATCCATTACCTCCAGCTTTCCACGCTTCCTTCAGAGTGTCTCAGGGGCCGGAGATTTGCACGTTAGTGGTCAGTCATAGAGCTGATTGCTTGCAGCATTAGTGTACAATACACAGCATATTATCTTCATTTACTGGCCTGGTAAATAAATACAGTATGGTATCTGTCTTTAACACCACTGTTATGTGTAAATTATAAAATCACCAGCCTTCCCCTATAAGTCCTGGCTTCAGTGGGCAAAACATCTGCTGCAAAATGTACATTTTGATAGTGACAGTATACTTTTTCTCTTTTTTTTCCGAACATCATAAGTTATGTTGCAGTACAGCTAAAGATCCAGTTTAATGTTTTGCCGATCTAATGGAGAAATCGGAGAGAAATGTCAAATACTGTAAACTCTGACTGAAAACAAAAGAAAACCAGGATTAAATGGATATTGTTCAAATGGATTAAAATTGATTTTATGTATAAATGTCTTAATTTTAATATTACTATATGCATATATGATATGATATATAGTAGCTCTAATTACAATCTCTTCATAAGTTAACTTTGCCTTTGGGTGATAATTTGAAATTAAAGCATATACCTTTGCTTTTGGTCGAAAATTATCATCTAAAATCAAAGTTTTGGATATGGAATGAAAATACAATATAATGAAGATCATATTTCATATGTAGATAAATATATAAATATTACCATTCAATCCACTCTCCTGTCTCTCCTGTTTCATATAAAACAAATGAAAAACCTGAGTGTTCCATGAAATGCAGAATTTTACAAGGCAGTTAAGGCTGTAAGAAAAAAACCCAAAAAGAAAACACTGATGTTCTCACACTCTCACAGGCAAACCAGCTTCTTTTGATGTTTAAAGGAGGTGAAAACTTTCCCATCAACAAAATGTCAAATACGAGCTCACACCAACGTGCACCCATTGAACGAGGTCCTGTAAACCCAAGGGCGCAGGCACAAATCCAACACCTCAAGGTTACAAGAGTATTGTTTGCTTTTGTTCCTCCAGTGTTGTGGCTTTTGCATTACCCTGACCTGGCTCGTAACCAGCTCAGATTGCCTATAAAGAGGCAGGTGCCAGCATTTGGACCTTCCGGGTTTGTGCAGGCTGTTCTACATCACCCGTCTTATGGATGCGATCTCTGCTTGCGAACGGGCGATGACTCCTGTAGGTTTGGATGCCGCAGTGGCAGATCTGGTCTCCTTGATCCCAAATGCCACTGCAGTGCAATCACCGGGCATATCACTGGCAACCAGAACGCTGATACTGTTCGTCTGTCTGCTGCTGATCGCCTGGAGTCACACGGACAAGAAAACTGTACCAGGTAGACTCAGTTGCCTTGATTAGGTTTTACACAGAAGCTGGTAAGAGCTTAAGTACATTTGCTGCTTTTTACTACAACAGGTCCTTCTTTCTGTCTGGGTTTGGGTCCACTTCTGTCATATCTGAGATTTATCTGGACTGGCATAGGCACAGCCAGCAACTACTACAATAACAAGTATGGAGACATTGTTAGAGTCTGGATCAATGGAGAAGAGACCCTCATACTAAGCAGGTTGGTTGCACTCAATCTGTTAATGCTCATGCTACCAAAAAAGATAATCTATAGTTAATAAGTAATCTATATATTTAAAAAAAAAAAATCAGGGCTTCAGCAGTGCACCATGTACTGAAGAACGGAAACTATAATTCACGTTTTGGAAGCATGCAGGGACTCAGCTGCATCGGCATGAACGAGAGAGGCATCATATTCAACAACAATGTAACTCTGTGGAAAAAGATACGCACCTATTTCACTAAAGGTAAAATTTGAAACCTTTGATGGACTTATTAATAGATAAAAAATATATATATTTGTCTAAACTAAATCATGAAACCGTCTGATGTTGTCAGCTCTGACAGGTCCAAATTTGCAGCAGACAGTGGATGTTTGCATCTCCTCCGCACAGGCTCACCTAGACAACCTGCACAGCCTGGGGCACGTGGACGTCCTCAGTTTTCTGCGCTGCACTGTGGTCGACATCTCTAACAGACTCTTCCTGGGCGTACCTCTCAATGGTGAATAGGCATGCATGAATATGTTACTTATGTTATCATGCAAGTTGTAAATCAATAAAAAAAAATTTGCGTCCAAAAGGGAATCAAACACATGTGGGAACACTTTTAACTGTTGTGCTGTGTTCTTAATATATTTTAATTTGCATTCAGAGAAAGAGCTGCTGCTGAAGATTCAAAAGTATTTTCATACATGGCAGAATGTGCTTATCAAACCTGACATCTACTTCAAGTTTGGCTGGATTCACCAGAGGCACCAGACAGCAGCGTGAGTCTCTCAATCGTATACACAAAGTTCATCTTTAGGTTTTCTTGGCTGAGTTCTTATTTTGTAATCAGTTGCTATCTGTTATCTCACAGCCAGGAGTTACGAGATGCTATAGAAAGCCTTGTAGATCAGAAGAGGAGAAATATGGAGCAGGCAGATAAGCTGGACAACATCAACTTCACTGCAGAGCTCATATTTGCACAAGTCAGTCTAAGAAGCATTCCCTTTGGCAAATACACTTTCATTTAAAGCAAAACCTTTCACCTTGGTATCTTTTTTTTTTTTTTTTCATTTTTAAACCATTTCAGCAGTTCCTCTGTGCAATGTGAAATCCTCTGTGCATGTGAAATGCTGGGAGACACATTTTTTCCTACCACGTAAGGCCAGTCAGCATATTCACATCAGTGTGTGTTTTCAGAACCATGGTGAGCTGTCTGCTGAGAATGTGACGCAATGCGTGCTGGAAATGGTGATCGCAGCACCCGACACTCTGTCCATCAGCCTCTTCTTCATGCTTCTGCTCCTCAAACAAAATCCACATGTGGAGCTGCAGCTGCTACGGGAGATAGATAGTGTTGTAGGTAAGATGCTCTGAAAATTAAGATCTGAACATAAATGCTTGAAGCAGGACTTTTTAAAAGCAGTCATATGCAATTACCATCTGACTTGCTGCACATCAGAGGTACATTCTGACACTCTGCAATGTATTACACTATTATTTTACTCACCCCATTTATAAAAGGATAAGTTGTAAGACAGTTCAAAAGCACCACAATCTATATCTCCAAAATAACAAAAGCCATCATAATTTTCATAAACACAGGATTACTGCAGATTTTTTTTAAGTGAATTCCAATGCATTTGCTCCTAGTTGAAGAACTTAATAAAGTTGCAAATGAATGTGTGGCAGTAATTTCAAGTCCACTGCAAATATCCTGCTATAGGTGACAGACAGCTTCAGAACAGGGACCTTCACAAGCTGCAGGTGCTGGAGAGCTTCATCAACGAATGCTTGCGCTTCCACCCAGTGGTGGACTTCACCATGCGTCGAGCCCTGTCTGATGACATCATAGAAGGCTACAGGGTACCCAAGGGCACAAATATCATTCTGAACACTGGTCGAATGCACCGGACAGAGTTTTTCCTCAAAGCTAATGAATTTAATCTGGAAAACTTTGAAAACAGTGTGAGTAGTGCTTTCATTTTATTATTTTTTTTTACTAAATTAAAGCTCTACCTGACTCCAATGCACAAGACTAAATAATTTTTCAAATAAATGTTTTTTGTAATACCTATGTGAACACATATTTTTACTTGCGAAAGCCAAACCAAAACATGCTGTAGTTATGTTTGTTTTTTTCATGCTCACTTTTCTTACTGGTCCAAACGAGGTGGAGCTTGGCTGAGAAAAGTGATGTCACACTTTGACAGTAGTTGGGTTTTTGTTTATGTTACCGATGTCAATCCAGTCTGATGCAGCCGCACCCACATAGTCCTGATAGATCATCTGGGTTTTGTGTGTTCTTGAAATTACATTTTCAGGTCCTTTAACTTCCTCCCTCATTTGTCCTCTCGCCCTCCCTCCCTGTTCTCCTCCAGGTTCCTCGCCGTTATTTTCAGCCATTCGGTTCAGGCCCTCGCGCCTGTGTTGGCAAGCACATAGCCATGGTGATGATGAAATCCATTTTGGTGACATTGCTGTCTCAGTACTCTGTTTGTACCCATAAGGGCTTGACCCTGGACTGCCTCCCACAGACCAACAACCTCTCCCAGCAGCCTGTAGAGCACCAGCAGGAGGCAGAGCATCTCCACATGAGATTCTTGCCCAGACAGAAAAGCAGCCGGCAAACGCTCAGAGACTCTGACCTTTAGTTGCACCCATATTTTTACACAGAATGTATGAGCTCCATTACTAAGTTTGTATCATCTTAGTACTGGACAAAGCTAGGTTTTATATTTTGGTATACTTAAAGATTGTATTTGTACTCGAACTGTATGCATTATGTGAAATGTAAGTTTAAATCTGCTAATACTGAAGTAAATGTAAATTATTGTTCCAAAAATGTGTATTGTCATCGTATCTGTTTGTCTCAATGTTATATATATTTAGTCCAAAGTTGTTGTTTTTTTTTTTCAAGAATCTGATGATAGTTTTCTTTCTTTTTTTTTTCTTTTTTAAATCTCCAACACCAGGAAACCAAGCATGCATGACAAGCATGAAAAACATCACACAGAGAATAAATAAAACAATAATAATAATAATAACAAATAATAGAAATAGTGCAGTCAGTATTCTAAGTTGATTCCAACTTTGAAATGAAAGTTATTTTTAGTAAAATAAAATAAAATGTGAGAATAATAGAAAGTTTCCCAGACTCCCTCTACACCTATATACACTACTTCCACGCAATGGAACAACAACAAACTGTCCTACAGTACTGGGCAAAAGTCTTGAGCCACCCCTCATTTCTTTATATTTTGCTTCCAAGGAGCCAGACTTTACGTAAACCAGTATTTTTTTTTTAAAGTGACCTTGATCAATATTTCCTCAGGCTTTCTGAAGGACTTTCAAAGTTTTTCTTTAGACATTTTTCCCTCATTTTCACTCCAGTACTTGAACCTGACCATTTTCAAAGGAATGTTTTTTTGTTTGTTAATCCAAAGGATGTTAACACTGACCTATGTATTATTCAAGCATAAAAAAGGTACCTAACTCAAATGAATGAATGAAGGACAACTTAGCAAAGAACCGATTTTAAATTGCATCTGTAGGCACTTTGTTACTAGCAGCCTGTCAGAAAAACACACAATTTGTTTTTTTTAGTTGAATCTATGAAAAATGCCAAAGATAACACAGTCTGACAGGCATAAAATAGTATTTTTGCACCAACAAGATGATTCCCAAAGAGCTGTTGGCTGAAAACATGGCCTACCTCAGCATGGTGTGCAGTGTGTCCTTAAAAAATTAAGAAACTAAGAAACGGGACAAGTGGAGGACAAAAGAAGAAGTGGCAGGCATAAAAAACTATTTACAGCAGATGAACAGTATCTGAAAGTCATGTCCATAAGAAACAGTAAAAAATCCAGCAAAGACCTGACACAGGACCTGAGAGAAGTGTCATCACAAATGGTCTCATTGGAAGGGTGGCTGTCAAGAAGCCATTCTTAAGGAAGAGAAACAGGGAGAAAAGGCTGAGGTATGCCAAATTACACAAAAACTGGACTGAAAATCAGTGGCAACAGGTCTTATGGAGTGATGAATCCAAATTTGACATTTTTTGTTAAAATCTTTGTCAATATGTATGGAGGAGGTCAGCAGAGAGGTACAACAGTGAGTGTCTACAACCATCTGTAAAACACGGTGGAGGCTCTGTCATGGTTTGGGGCTGCATTTCAGCCAGTGGTGTTGGAGATCTTGTCAAAACTGATGGAATTATGAATACAGAAAAGTACCATCAGATTTTGATCCACCATGCAATAACATCTGGAAAGCATCTGATTGGCAACGGCTTCGTTTTTCAGCATGACAGTGATCCCAAAACACACTGCCAATGCAGTAAAGAAACTCATGTCCTTAAGAAAGAAATCCAGCAAAGACCTGACACAGGGCCTGAGAGATGCATCTTGCCCTTAAGTTGATCCATCTACTGTTCACCGAAGCCTCATCTGAAATGGTCTCAGTGGAAGAGAAATGGGGAACAACTTCATTTTTCAGCATGACAATGATCCCAAAACACACTGCCAATGCAGTAAAATCATACCTGGGTAGAAAAACACACAGTGGAACGCTATCAGTCATGGATTGGCCTCCCCAGAGCCCGGACCTCAACAT
>VUQI01059741.1:0-11628 GCA_015106735.1 Paratilapia polleni
TGGTGGAGGTCTTGAAGCAAGCTGGCACCTGACATGTCTCCAGTGAGGTGTTGAAGATGTCAGTGAATACTGGAGACAGCTGATCAGCACAGTGTTTCAGGGTGGATGGAGACACTTGAAGAGTCTATTTACGTCTCTTTCAAGTATGGAGAGAGGTGACGTGGGAGATTGAGAAACCTCTGAAGTATTGTATTGTGAATGGTGGAGGTGTTGGGACCAGGGGGCTGAAGGTGTTGAAGGTTTTGGGGGGTGGGGGGTAACAGGACTGCTCCATTGTTTGTCCAAGCGACAGTAAAAGCTGTTCAGGCTGTTGGCCAGGTGTGAATTGCTGGTGGAGTGGGGGGCTTTAGGCTTGTAGTTGGTTGCCTGCCTGAGCCCTTTCCAGACAGAAGCAGAATCATTAGCTGAAAACTGGTGTTGCAGTTTCTTTGAGTACAGCTGTTTAGCCTCTCTCACCGCCTTGCTGAACCTGTACTTCGATGCTTTGAAACTGTCTCCGTCCCCACTCCGAAACGCTTCCTCTTTTTCCAGCGTTAGCCTCCTTAGGTTAGCTGTGAACCAGGGCTTGTCATTATTATAACTCACCCTGGTGTGTGATGGTATGCAGCTGTCCTCACAGAAGCTGATGTAGGACGTCACAGCATCTGTATACTCGTCCAAACTGTTGGTAGCAGTTCTGAAAACCTCCCAGTCAGTGCAGTCCAGACACGCCTGCAGATTCTCCACAGCGTCCACTGCCTCGATGTTTTCAACACAGGTTTAGAAAGTTTTAGTTTCTGCCTGTATGCAGGGATCAAGTGAACCAATGTTAATAAATGTGGATCTAAAGGTTTTCAGTGCTCATGATGGGAGGAGAGCAGGCTCGTCCTTGCTCTGAGCCATCACACCTGTAACATTAAATACACATGGGAACTCATTACAATGCTGGACGTTTATCATTTTACATCATCCTGGTTCATCTGATAGGATCATCTGATATTTTCAGGATTTTAATTGCTGCCGTCCTGTCTCTGTCATCTTTTCAGGACTGTGGGTGTCACCATGTTGAGTGTGGGGGGGTCAGTGAGGACCCTGCAGCTTCCTGTACGAGGGCTCTGTTCAGCTCTAATCTACAGGATGTCACCTCCACCTGCCCTCACCTGCTCTGCCATGCCCTCTGCTGCCATCTACCTCCACAGACCAGCAGGGGGCACACACCTGTCAGGTGTCCGGACCTTGTCAGGTGATGCTGCAGGTGCATGGTACAGCAGCCTGTCGGACTCGGCTCCGGTTCACTTGTGTGAACAGCTCCTGGTGAGCGTACAGCAGGTGAGCGGGTTGCCGTGGTGGCTGAGCATCGGCGTTGCGACTCTGTCAGTGCGGACACTCATCACTTTGCCGCTCGCCGCCTACCAGCTGGTCATCATCTCCAAGGTCAGTAGGGTGAGGCTTCACCTTCAGGTCACCTGTCTGACATCAGTGCAGTGTTTAGCACTGCCGCCTCACAGTGAAAAGGTTCCTGGTTCGAACTTCTGCTGGTTCTTCCTGTGTGGAGTCTGCATGTTCTCTCCAGGTTCTCCGGCTTCCTCTCACAGTCCAAACACATACACATTAGGTCGTTAGGTTAACTGGCTGTAGGTGCGAGCCAGATAAAGTGCTTGGAATGTATAGAGTGAACTGCTGTATGAATATGTGGTTTAATGTGGCTTATAGTTTAAAGTTCTTTGAGTGGTCAGTAAGACTAGAAAAGCACTTAATAAATACCAGTCCATTTCCACAGAGACATCCAGCATACCTACAGAATGACCACATGATCTGAGATCAGAATTTAATGAGAGTCTCTTGTGTTGTCCATCTTTCTGGTTCTAATAAAAAAAAATTTGAGTGCCGCTCCGACTCAGATCAGGTCACACTGTAGTTTGTCCTCGGAGGGAAGAAATATTTCAGGAATCCAAACATCTCCTCCTCCCCCTTCTCTCCCATGACTTCTGTCCTCCTCTTCCTCCTCCACATGTTCTTTTCAACTGAGATAAAAAAGGAAACCTCTGAGACTCTGAGCTGTTTTTCCACTGCAGGAACATTTACAGGAACAGCTTCCTGATCTGTTAACTCTTTCCTTTACTTTGGGATCCACTCACAGCTGACAGATGAACTTTGAGACAATGAGGAACACATCAAAGAGTCTGAGATGTTCAGAGTGTTTCTGTTTGTTAGCATAAACAGTTAATTTTACCTTGTGATGTTTGGGAGGAAAACACTGCAGCTCAAAGCAGACCGCGTCTAGCCTCTGATAGGTTGCTGCCTTGTTCTGAGTTTAACCAATCAGAAGTATCCGCGTTAGAGAAAATATTTTTTTCTCCCTGAGACGTCCTGAAAGAGCTCCTAAAGGTCAGAGCAAAAAGGTGTGAGCTGCACCTGAAACAACAGCCAGTAGTGACCATGGTAACCCCTTCCCCATAGTGTAACCATAGTAACCTCCAGGTGATGTGCAGGTGGAGGCACTGGAGGCGGAAATCTCCGAGCTGGCCAAGAGGCTCCAGTATGAAGTTTCAGTCCGAGCGAGAGAGAGAGGCTGGACGGAGAGACAGAGCCGGTGAGACACAACAACAAACAAACAACAACAAATGAGCAAACAAACTGACAACAGACAGACAAACAAGACAGACCCAGTTAGAACATCTGTCTGTCCTCCTTCCAGGTTCCAGTTCAAAAAGAACCTGCAGCGGATCGTTTCTCAGCTCTACATCAGGGATAACTGTCACCCCTTCAAAGCCAGTCTGCTGTTCTGGGTTCAGCTACCCCTCTGGGTCAGTCTCTCTCTGGCCCTCCGAAATCTGAGCCTGGATCAGTCTGGTAAGAACCTGAATCAAATGAGCCTCCATAAAGATTAACCTGGTCCAGGGCTGTAACCCTGTCCAAGACTGATGTTTGTCTAAGATTACAACCCAATCTAAGACTATAACCCAATCCAAGACTGTAACCCAATCCAAGACTATAACCCAATCCAAGACTATAACCCTGTCCGAGACTATAACCCAGTCCAAGACTGTAACCCAAACCAAGACTATAACCCAATCCAAGACTAGAACCCTGTCCATGATTACAACCCAGTACACGACTATAACCTTTCTGGATCATTACTGGTTCAGAACCTTTACCTGGTCCAGGACTTAGTCTGGATCAGTCCCAGTCTAGGACTTTAACCTGGTCTGGATCAATCCGACGACTGTAACCCAAACCAAGACTAGAACCTGACAGTGCAAGACTATAACCTGATCCAAGACTGTATCCCAATCAAGACTATAATCCAATCCAATCCAAGACTGTAACCTGATCCAAAACTGTAACCCAATCCGAGACTAGAACCTGATCAAACACTATAACCCAATCCAAGACTATAACCCTGTCCAAGACTGTAACCCTGTCCAAGACTATAACCCTGTCCAAGACTGTAACCCTGTCCAAGACTATAACCCAATCCAAGACCGTAACCTGATCCAAGACTGTAACCCAATCCGAGACTAGAACCATGCCCATGATTACAACCCAGTACACGACTATAACCTGGTCTGGATCATTACTGGTTCAGAACCTTTACCTGGTCCAGGACTTAGTCTGGATCAGTCCCAGTCTAGGACTTCAACCTGGTCTGGATCAATCCGGGTCCAGAACTTTGACCTCTGTGTTCCTTGCAGACCTGCAGCGGGAGTTAGCAGCAGGAGGAACTCTGTGGTTCTCTGACCTCACTGTACCAGACTCCACCTGGATCCTACCTGTCTGTCTGGGACTCACCAACCTGCTCATTGTGGAGGTCAGTCTGTCAGCAGGTTTGTGTATGCACCTGAACTGTGATGTCATCAGTCTAAGCTTCCTGTGCTCTTCTTCTTCAGGTGTTTTCTCTGCAGAGAGTCACAGTGTCTCGAACCCAGCGGCTGGTCCTGAACGGCATCAGAGGATTTTCTCTGTTGATGATCCCCATCGCTGCCACGGTCCCCTCTGTGAGTTAAAGGCGCAGTCCGTCACTTTTCTATACATGAGCTCTGAGACCAGATCTGAGCGGCTGATTGGTTCAGAGATCAGGTTACAGTTAGGGTTAGAGTCTCGTTTATAAAACAGAAAGCAGGGTCCAAACTAAAAGAGTAAAAAGCTGAACATGATGTTTACCAAAAATAATCTGATTCATAAAATGTATGTACTACATCTGTAGGTGAAGTCGCCTTTACAGATCTCAGTCCACCTTGACATGTGCACACCTGGATTAGCTGCATGTCCCACCCTCTGCACACCCCCATTCGACCATCATCAGGAAATCAAAGTTTGATCTGTGAAACTGAGATTACTGATTCCCGTGAGCTTTGATCAGGACTCAGAATGAGGGCATACAGAGTGAGAGTCTCACTCATTTACACAGCACAGATGTGCAGGTGATGAAGGTCTGCAGGTGATGAAGCTGATGAAAGCATGCAGGTGACAAAGGTGTGCAGGCAAAGGTGTAATGTGCGATGGAGAAGTGGGGCAGTGCCCCAGAAAGTAGGCAGGGCCCAGCTGGGATAACTATCAAGTGGACTCCTCCACATCACCTGCCTGTATATATTCACTGTGTTTAGTTGAAGTTGGACAGATTATAAGAGTTCCACTGTATGGTGTCATGTTTCTGTCTTGTGAACCAAAGCCTAACTTTATTTATGCACGATGCATTTTCCTTATGAATTGAATTTTAGCTGCAAACATTTACTCGGCCATTTTACAGTCCACTGATTAAAAATAGGGGCCTTTTCTGGAAGGTTTTGATGGCCGAGGGGCATGCTGGGAACTGCGTTGCTTGTACTTCCTGACCTTGCTCTCTGTCATTAGTGGAAATGCACACAAACCTGCTGATGTCAACTATGCAACAATTTGTTTTTCAGGAAGGGTTTTATAGCGCAGTTTCTCAGTGCAGCAGCATTATAAATGATGTTTAGCAGCCAAAGCAAAAAATGGTGCTGAAAAGACAAAGAAGAGCAGAGAACAGGATGAGTATACCACCAGGACTTTAAATCTGAGCAGTGCTGTCAGTGAGTTTGCTGAGGGCAAGGCCCAAAAGATGAAGCTCTGATGGGTGAGCAGTTTGTGTTTATGTAAAGGATTGAAACATTGTTACCACTTATCTGTTGAAAATATATGCACTTATACTGTAACGTGTGTGTGATATATGTAGAAGCTGGTCCATTGGGAATGATTGTTGAATGAGCGATTCTATAAATGAGTGCGCTGGTTGTGTTTGTTTGGTGTCAGTATGTGAGCACCTGTGGTTAGCGGGCTTCTCTCTTTGTTCCGTACTCACAGACATCACAGCTGTTTTTATGTTACTTTAGTGAGGCTGAATCTGTTTTCGGCTTGAGGCAGCCTGCTTGAAGAAGATGGTGTGAGTTTATAGCAAAGCTTAAATAAAATGTGTCCGTTTCCTGACCTCTGACTTCGGCTGCTGTCCGTGGTGCTGATCAAAAGCTGGAATGATGCTATTGATAATATTGATTATGACTATATGATATTATTTTTGCACTTATGCAGTGTGTGTGAGTGTGTGTGAGAGAGAATGTGAGCTGGTGTGTTCTCTTGGATATGATATGGAGATAAGAGTCCAAAAATATCTGCCCTGGGGCCAGTCACAGAGTTGTTATACCTGTGTGTGCAGGCATACAGGTGATTAAGGTGTAGTGAGCTGGTTAATGTGAAATGAAAACAACTCAGTGTCACTCTGAATATCAGGAAGTCTTCATCCTTCACATCAGCTGGCCAAGAGTGTCAGAGTCCCGCCCTCTCTGAGTCTGATCTGAGCTCTAATTGGCTGATATCTGTTACAGGTCAAAGGTGATTATGGAACAGGTACACCTCACTTTGAATGGGTTAGGTGAATGTTTCTGTACATAAAACAAATGGTATGTTTTCCACCTCTCCACTTGTCCCTGAAACGTTGGTACCTGTGGCTTAGAGTTTCATAGAGGTGAGCTCGTTCTCCTGATGTTTGCGTGTGAAGCGGCGTTTGCCTCTTTCAGGCTGTTCTGTGTTTATAAACGAGGCTCCAGGTAAAGCCGGAGGAGTGTTTCATGTTCAGATCTGTCGAGTCGATGAATGTCTGAACGTGTCGAGTCGCGCTCGCATTCCTGTCAGATCATCAGATTACAGCATTTTGTTCAGAAAGGATGTTCCTGTGTGTTAATCACATTAAAGTATTTTATTTTGAAAGGATGTTCCTGTCTCTCTCCTCCCAGTCCATGGCTCTGTACTGGTTTACTTCCAGTCTGGTGGGATTCAGTCACAACCTCCTCCTTCGCTCTCCTTCGATCCACCGACTCCTACGACTGTCGACTCCTCACTCGGCGTCTCCGTACAGAGACCTGCTGTCCGCCTTCATCGCCAAATACTGCAAATGAGCACACTGTCAGATACTAAAGCTGTGAATATCTGCACTGTAAACAAGCTGAGAACAGCAGACATGTTCATTCAGGAGTTTTAATATGTATTGACTGTCTGGATCCACCTGATGAACAAAGGTCAGCTGACTCTGACGTCCTCTGAGGACCTTTGATGTTTTTCTTTTGAAGTGTGGACGGATTTAAAGTGAAATAAACTTCTCCGATCATGTGATCACCTCCAAGGTTTAAAGTTGTGTTTTTGTCATGATGTTAAACTCAGATGTGTTTGTCTGTAGGATCACAAATAAACTCAACCTCTGACTGTTTTTCTTTTAGTTTCTCTTTATTAAACACAAACAGTTTGAAACGTGAACATTCAGTCGCTGATGGTCATTTCATCATGTCAGAACAATAACAGGAAGTAAACACATGTCCTCTGACTTCCTGTTTATTTTCCCACAGATGCTCAGCGTTCTGCTGCGAACGTTTTAACGTCTCTGAAAACTAAAAAAATTCAGTCAGCTGTTAGAGGAGGGACCAATCAGAGCAGCTGTTTGAACACAGATCAATCAGATAGATCAGATGATTCCTGTTTTTTTTTATTTTTTTATCTGTGTGTGAATCATTCGATTTAAACTGAAACATCCTGAAGCTTCAGTTTTTTCTTCTCTGATTCTGCTGTTTTACTCAGAAACTCTGCAGTCACACAGTGGATAGTTATACCACTGTATGAAATACTGTAAAGTACTTGTAATACAGAGCACAGTTATACAGTAATACTGTACAGAGTTGTTATAGAGTTATAGTCCTGAGTGTTTGTGGTCTGAGGCTGGGATCAGCTCTCGGATCGGGTCTGGGTGGAGGCGGAGTCTTTCCCTCTGAGCAGTTCAGTTTCAGCCCCTCAGCCTCAGATGGTTTCAGACTGACTCAGACCGCAGACCTGCACAGATCAGACATGAAGTCTCTCTGCCTCCTCTTTCTGATCCTCCCGGTCCTCCTGGTCCAGGTCTCTGCCGGTCTGGGTTGTGGACCCTGTGACCTGGCTCAGTGCGCTCCTCTCCCAGCAGAGGGCTGTGGTGCCGGCTCTCTGCTGGACTCCTGCGGCTGCTGCTTGGTCTGTGCCGCCGCAGAGGGCGAGCTGTGTAGAGGTCGCCGGGCAGCAGCTCGCCGCTGCGGCTCCGGTCTGGAGTGCGTTCGAAGCAGCAAGGACAAGAAGAACAAGATGGGAATCTGTGTCTGTAAGGGCAACTACGAGGTCTGCGGGACAGACGGAGTGACCTACAAGACAGGCTGTGCACTGAAGACTGCCAGCCTGAGAGCCCAGACCGAGGGTAAAGAACCTATCAATGTGCAGAACAAGGGCCGCTGCGCTACAGGTGAGACTAACACACAGGTGAGGTCACAGGTCGGGGTATCAATCAGTGACGTCCTCTCATAACCGTCAGCGTTTTATTTTTTCTTCTCTGAACCCTAACCTGCAGTAGGCAGTCACCTTCCCTTAGCTGTGACTTTCAGGCTTCACACAGTCAAAGAAATAACCTGCAGACAAAGCTCAGGGCAAAAAGCACAATTTAATCCAAATCTGCTGGATTGATGAAAAAAAAGCAAAAAAAAAAAAAACTGCCTTTCTCTCTGGCTGTCTGTGGTCCTGTGGGCTGTGAGGCGGTCCCTCAGTCGCAGACTGATGTCGCCTCTGATAATCCTCCTCCATCCAGATGAAAACATCACATTCCTTTCTACATGAAAAGCCTCACTGAGCGGGCTCATAGCAAACTGAATTCCTAATATTGTAGGGTCTTTACCCTAAAATATAAAGCGCCTTGAGGCGACTGTTTCATGTGATTTGGCGCTGTACAAATAAAATTGAAAATTGAAATTGAAATTGAACTGTGAGGCAACTGAGGACTTTGTGTCTGGACCTGTTTCACCCAGACTCGTCTTTTCTCTCTCTGTCTGCAGCTCCGCTCATCGTCACTCCTCCAGGTGAGGTGTACAACGTGAGCGGCTCTCAGGTGTACCTGAGCTGTGAGGCGGTGGGTGTGCCCACACCTGTCCTGACTTGGAAAAAGGTGAGTTTGTGTGTCATCACACAGCAGCTTGTCAGGCATCTTAAAATGTGTTTTTTCTCTATGAAAAACAGCCAAAGTTCAGGCGTGACTCCTCAGAGGTGCAGACTTCCTGTTCGCCTCCCTGTTTCCTGCTGACTTCCTTGCTGACTTCCTGTTTCCTGCTGCTGCCAATAGAAACAATCAAAATTCTCCACCTGGAAACATAAAACGATCCTCATTCAAATATTTCTCTGAACGTAAATGGACTGGTACTTATATAGCACTTTTCTACTCAGTTTCTGTGTACTCAAAGCGCTTTAACTACATGCCACATTCACCCAGTCACACATACAGCACTTTTATCTACACTCAAGTGCTTACTAACATTCACACACACTCACACTCCGATGAACGTATCAGGGGCAACGTGGGGTTCAGTATCTTGCCCAAGGATACTTTGGCATGCAGATTAGGGGAGCCAGGGATCGAGCCACTGACCGTCCGATTAGTAGACAACTCGCTCTACCTCCTGAGCCACAGCCACCCCTTAAGACAATGCTAAACTACATACTGGATCTGTTACATCAGCATGGCTTCGTAGTAGAAGAGTCTGGGTGCCGAACTGGCCTGCCTGCAGTCCAGACCTTTCACCAACTCAAAACATTTGAGCATCAGGAAACAAAATATTCAACAAAGAAGACCCAGGACTCGTGAGCAGCTAGAATCCTGTATCAGACAAGAATGTGCCAACATTCCTCTCCCAAAAGTCCAGCAACTGGTCTCCTCAGTTCAGACGTTTACAGACTGTTGTTAAAAGAAGAGGGGATGCTACACAGTGGGAAATATGGCCCTGTACCTGTAGCTGTGTGTGAACACTGCAAACAGGTGTCGTGCCAAAGTAGTTACCCCTGTCAGAAATTGTATCCCCATCATCGAGAGCGCGCAGAGGAGGAGCCGAGGGCAAGGAGGAGGAGGAGGAGCCACCTCGTCCTTGCTATACTCACGCAGTATTGCTGTTTTTTTGCAAAGGAACATACAACACTTTTCTCAAAGTAAATGCTTTCATTCTTCTGTAAGCTACTTGGAACTGATCGTTATGCATTGCAATAAAATGATAATGCTGGAGAAAAAAAAGGCTATCGTATTATTTTGATAGTAACGTGAATGCATTTTAATGACAATTTCACAGCATTGCAGTGTACCGTGTGTAAGATTAAGATAATGTGGAAAACTTCTTAGATTAAACTGTACACAACAATAAGATGTTGGAAACAGTTTGGTCAGATGAATACTTCGAGGCTGTAGTACTGTAAGGTCACGTGTGATCATTTTAACACATTGCTCTCCAGTGAATTCTACTCAAAATGTAGCTATGTAAAACAGACTGCAGTATTGTAAACAATCTTTTATTTAAATGATGGTGTGCTAGTCAAATGTTTCCGATCTTTTCTTTCTAAAATGGCGAATGGTAGTCAAAATGATAATAGCAGTAGTGATTAAAAAATGGATGTTGTTTACACAACTGTATTGCCTACCTTTGTTACCTTATTGAGATGCTAGGGTGGACCTATAGTGTACCTAAATATATCTCCTCTTAATAACCAGACTATGTCCTACCGTGTAATTTAAAAAAAAAATCGTATTATTTAATCCCTCACACAATAAACTATGAAGAAATTATTATTAATCTTATTTACTACTGTTGATAATATTTAACAATCAATGTCTGTTTTTTTTTTTCATTACTCAGTTGAAGTCAGTATCATGCTCTTCTTCCCCGCAGAAGTGACAGAGGTTTGTCAGGTATCTGTTTAAAAAACAAAATAAGAGCACATATAGTGTACTGCCTACTGCATTTGTTACTTCATTCAAACAACTGTATAGTTTGTTTCAACAGCAATCATAAGGGAAATATTAGGGTTGCCAGAACATCGAATTGTGGCAAATGAGTTACCTGTCTGTAGGACGAGAGTGGTGGCAATTTGCAGCCTGTGTGTGTTTATGGCCTTTTGTGTAGATGGAAAGTCTACTGACACCTTTCACAAGATTTTCTCAGCAAACTGGAAAAGAGATTCTAAGATGATTAAATGAAGTGACAAATAGCCTAAATGCTATTTTAGAGACACATCTGTTTTCAGAGGATCAGTTATTGTCTTCTATTGTGTAATTATCTTTTATTATTATTTTCTCGTTAACTTTTTTCACAACACAATAGTTCCATTATAGTTGTATATATGTAAGTTCCAGGGTTAGGACTCATACCATGCCAGTTCGGCACCCAGACTCTTCTACTACGAAGCCATGCTGATGTAACAGATCCAGTATGTGGTTTAGCATTGTCTTAAGGGGTAGCTGTGGCTCAGGAGGTAGAGCAGGTTATCTGCTAATCGGAAGGTCAGTGGCTCGATCCCTGGCTCCCCTACTCTGCATGCCGAAGTAAATGGACTGGTACTTATATAGTGCTTTTACTCCATTTTAAATAGTCAAAGCGCTATATACTACATGCCACATTTACACAGCACTTTTATCTATACTTAAGTGCTTACTGACACACGCACACCAATGAATGCATTGGGGGGCAATGCAGGGTTCAGTATCTTGCCCAAGGATACTTCGGCATGCAGACTAGGGGAGCCAGGGATCGAACTACTGATCCTCTGAATAGTAGATGACCCACTCTACCTCACCACATATCCATCTGTACTACATTTTCCTCTTTGGGATCACATGTGAAAATCACCACACACTGATCAGGGGGATAAAATAGGGCAGACAGGCTGTTGCCCCTGTGAAATTTTTATTCAGACTCATCCATTACAACAAAATATTTTAATTCTGTTTTGCTGAAGCTCCATGAATACATTTTAAAATACTCAGGCTCATGGCTTATACCTGTAGACTTGATAATTTCATAACTGTATGTGATGAGTTACAGTATGAAATAATGCTAGCATATTTTGGAGAGTAAAGGTGTTAAACTGACAAGAAATAATTTTTTTTGGCTCACAAAGACAAATACAATTTTTTTTCATTGTAGACAATTGTACAACTTTTGTAAACATCAAGTGTTATTCAAGAATTGAAAAAAAAATACTGTTAGAGCTTCAGCCCAAGAGAGTTAAAACAATTTGTGAAGAAGAGCAGTAAAGATGTATGGTAGTGCAGCAAGGCAAAGACTGGTAGTCTACAGAAAGATGTAGTTGATA
>VUQI01059743.1:0-13421 GCA_015106735.1 Paratilapia polleni
CAATGTTCCCCAACTCTGAGGATTGGTTTTTCCAGCAGGACAATGCTCCATGCTACACAGCTAGGTCGATCAAGGTGTGGATGAAGGACCACCAGATCAAGACCTTGTCATGGTCAGCCCAATCTCCAGACCTGAACCCCATTGAAAACCTCTGGAATGTGATCAAGAGGAAGATGGATGGTCACAAGCCATCAAACAAAGCTGAGCTGCTTGAATTCTTGCGCCAAGAATGGCATAAAGTCACCCAACAGCAATGTGAAAGGCTGGTGGAGAGCATGCCAAGACGCATGAAAGCTGTGATTGCAAATCAGGGTTATTCCACCAAATATTGATTTCTGAACACTTCCTAAGTTAAAACATTAGTAATGTGTTGTTTAAAATGAATATGAACTTGGGTTTTTTTTTTTGCATTATTTGAGGTCTGGTATATTTTGACCATTTTTCATTTTCTGCAAATAAATGCTGTAATTGAAAATATTTGTATTTGGAATTTGGCAGTTATGTTGTCAGTAGTTTATAGAATAAAACAAAAATGTTAATTTTACTCAAACATATACCTATAAATAGCAAAAGTGTTCCTATGGTTGTTCTTCAGCAAACAGATAAGCGGTTCTTTTTAAAAAATAATTCCCACCATAATGTTTTCCATGACATTTGCCTTGCATTTCAGGTGAAGGATGAGGAGCACTAAATCCTTCATAACAACACTAACATGCTAACTGCATTGCAATTACAATCATACAAGCTTGCAGAGTACCTTGGAATCATTAAATACTGTGGAAGGATTTTGATCTGTAGTGGCATTTCATGAAGGTTCATTGTAAATTAAAAAAAAAATGCAATTGTCTTTGTTCCCTTTTTCCACTACACCAACTGGAAACCCCAGATATTTTATGTATTAAATAGTGGGTGTTAAAACAGCTGTCATTAAAACAACATCAGACTTAGCTAACATTGATGTAAGAGGTTGGATATGACACAAAAAATCCTCCAACCGCTTGGACATAACATGATTTTGCTAGACCATTTTTGTATATATTTTTTTCTTTTATTTTTATTTTCCAAATAAAACTTTGCACTGCTACTGGCAGTACATGAATTTCAAAATGCTATAGTTTTGATCAGTGTGAGATTACGGCATGGCGGGATTGCAGGGTTTGCTAACTTTCACGTCTGATGAATAGTACTCTATTATTAAAAATACCAGGCACATTTTCTGTCTCTGCTGCAATCAGGGCATTGATTGCAGGACAATGGATGTCTTTGATTGAGACATAATCAGACACTTCACTAATTTGACTTCAAAGGAAAATCAGCAGCATGCAGACATGAGGTAAAAATCACACAGCCATCCTTCTTCTAATGAGGTCAAAGCAGTGGGTAAGGTCTATAAGGAACTGTGGTCACAACAGATCTTCCAAAGTTTTTTGGCCTGTGCTTTTTAAACAGTTGTCTGCATTTCTGATTTCAAGCAGGTGTTCTTTTCTTCATCAGCTTTTGAGAGTTCTGAGTAATGGCAGTTTCAGCATGCACTGAGACATTATTTAGGGACAGGTAACCAGTCAACAAACATGAAGAGTGTGTAGAAGGGTTCTAAGTGTCACTTGAAGTGTTTAAGTGTCACTTAATCCCTTGCAGGATCATTTTGGTTAAATTCACCCTTGTGTTTTACTATTAATGTGTCAAGGTTGTCTCAGTGTGGAGTGCTGGACTGTTTTGTTCTGACCACTTTCATGTGAGAGCTGAGCATCTGGCCCGGCTGATCCCAGTCTTTTTTTTTTTTTGGTCCAGAACAATTTTGTTTATCAAATTGATTTGTTGCAATCCCACTGCTTGGATTACTCTCACCTTTGGACACATCATTCTTTTCTTCAAGTGAGAGCTGACACAAATTCTGTGTAATACACAAAGAAAAGGCTATTAACTGGGCATTTTTCTTGGTAACAACTTGACAACAAACCTAAGGTTTTTGGATAGCCTTAATCTGGATAGATGATATCACCTGGGCAAATTCCGCTCTCCAAAAGCATTTCAGTTGGTTTGGCCCACAGGCTGCAGGGCCACTGCTGTAAAAGGTGGAACGTGTAGGCTACATTTAGCTGATGATTGTCAAATTTAATTAACCTATGGTATTCTGGTCCATTAGGTCACAGTGGAAAAGTATCCAGATTACAAAATGGCCATATCAGGTGGCTAATTTCTGTGTTTACATTTAGTAACATTTGAAAAAAAAAATGTGAAAAAAGTTTTTGAAAAACAGCAGGGAATATGCTCCACTGCATGTTCTTTTTATACATTTCTTTGAATCTGTCTAATAGTGTTGGATAACCCAAAGTTAGTAAGACCCATAGAGCCACATAGGGTGCATTAATAGGAAATATACACTATATTGCCAAAAGTATTCACTCACCCATCCAAATCATTGAATTCAGATGTTCCAGTCACTTCCATGGCCACAGGTGTATAAAATCAAGCACCTAGGCATGCAGACTGCTTCTACAAACATTTGTGAAAGAATGGATCGCTCTCAGGAGCTCAGTGAATTCCAGTGTGGGGAACGACAGCAACTCAGCAACGAAGTGGTAGGCCACGTAAAATAACAGAGCGGGGTCAACGGATGCTGAGGCGAATAGTGCCCAGAGGTTGCCAACTTTCTGCAAAGTCAATAGCTACAGACCTCCAAACTTCATGTGGCCTTCAGATTAGCTCAAGAACAGTGCGTAGAGAGCTTTACGGAATGGGTTTCCATGGCCGAGCAGCTGCATCCAAGCCTTACATCACCAAGTGCAATGCAAAGCGTCGGATGCAGTGGTGTAAAGCACGCCGCCACTGGACTTCATATGCGTGTGAAGGCAGACGAGCAAATACTTTTGGCAATATAGTGTATGTTATAATACAATGGAATCATCCTTTATGACCCAGGTTGATTTTATATTTCCACCAGAAACAAACATCCCCACATTCCAAGTTAAAGGTCAACCAGAGCTACTTTCTGCTCCATGGATAAAAGACATTTGGGAAAGTTTTGCAATAGGATACATTTCTTGGTAGGTGGAGTAATAGTCAGGCCTCCTGACTGAGACTGTGTCAAGCAGGCTACTGTTTTTGGCTGTGTAAGGGATAACACAAGATCAGCACCATCATCATGAAACAGTTAGTCACAAACTTTATCAGACAGAAATTCCTTGACGATACTACATGCAGATAGATGTTAATCAGTGAACACTGAACACATTATATATTTATTTATTAAGTATTCAAATGGGCCTTGAATCAAGGACCACTTGGAAACTTCTAATCAACCCAGTGCGTCTGTAACCTCTAGAAATTAGCCTGCGTTAATTATCGCCTAAAAGCTGTAATTTGTTTTGGAACAATTCCAGGGCTGTGTGCATACAAATTGGAGTAGCCCACCAGGGACTATCTCATGCACAGCTCCTCTGCTCTTTATTTTGATTGTGTTCTTGTTGTGAAAGAGGAGAAGGCTCCTTATGGCCCGTTCTATCACTACCTACAAGCATTTTCTCAGACCGGCCAAAAAATAGAGCAACAGCTTGTAGGTAATTGATCAGGCAAGTGAACTGTAAAATATTCATTTTCTACTTCAACAGCCAGATAAATCTCTAGGGAGGGTTTGGGGAGGACGCTGGTGGAAATATTGCTTATGCACCATGAGGTAGGAGCTGCAGCAGCATGATGGTGAGGGGCAGATAAGAGGGGAAACATCCCAGGTTCATGTGCAGCTGCCAGTGATGGCCAGTCATGCAATTCCCTGCTTGGCTTTAGACCAAGAAGCCAAATCCCCCTCTACAGCCCAGGATTTCATGCTGCAGAGCTGAGGGGAGCTTGGTCTGCAACCTCCATGGCTGGTAGGCTAAAGAGCTGATTTCACAATGCCCCCCCAGGTTGCCTGACCTGTTTTTGTGTATTGCAGCTTCTAACACACACATGACTGAGAAGGCACCTCTTCAATTCACAGGTTATGTGTGTGTGTGGAGGTGTGTGAGATTGACACTTGCAGAGGGGGAAACAGTAATTTCTAAGGCTTTCCTTTTATTTGTCAATGGAATCTATCAATAAGGCAGCCAGTGGAACAGCTGAAGCACAACTGAGGAAAAGGTCACAATGTTGTAAATAAAGGGTTATTTAAAAAGTGTTTTCTGAGTATTTGATTGCTTGATCTTGATTAATTTATATTTAATCTATGTCAGTCTATACGATATGCTAATTTTTTTTTGATTAATTGGAAAGAGATTCTTCACACACATGTTTACAGATCATAGCAAATGTGTTTGTTGTTTCACACAAACACACAAAAAAAATATTCAGTGTGATTTTTGAGCATCAAAATCATGACATATTTTCAATAGCAAAACTCCACCAATATAATGTCTGTGACATTACTCAGAGTAATAGAAACAAATGTCGGTACCCTGAATGTTTTATCTTTTTTCAGATAATTTACAGGACAAAACTTCAAAAAGTGTTATAAGGCCCTGTAACTTGCATTTTGTAAAATGATATTTAGGTAATAAGATTCAGTATCAAAAATCTCACATTAAGCCCATACTAGACTTTATATAAAATATGTACTTAGTATTTGGTAGTAGAAGTCTACAGTGTGTGATTGCAGTCGTATGAATAAAAAGACAACACATTTAATTAAACAGAGGAACGTAGTGGTTTTTTTTTTGTTTTTATTTTTTATTTTTTTTACCAAAAATAACATTCATTTGTCCAAACTGATAAGGATTTCCACTTTCAAGGCATAATTTCTTATATAAAGACATACTCTAGTATTCAGCTAATTATTAAATATTGTAAATTTTTACATATTACTTTTTAGATAAAGAAATATAACTATTTTATAAAATTATTATCTGGAATTTCAGCTTTTCTTTCTTTAAATTATAAGAAATTTGCTCTCAAAATATTTTAACAGTTCCTCCCAAAGTTCCCATAGTCATTTTCATGTACCAAAATCACATTGTAAATTATTCATATACTTGTTTCTTCTTTTTATGGATATCACACTGAAAGAAAAACAAAAATAGAAAACAATCTTTTTACACTAAAAGACTAACCTACACTCAAAAAATAACAATAAATAAATAAACGAGGTGGATTGTTCAGTTTATATGAATTATTTATCTTCAGTTTACTTTAAATGCATGCCTTTGTTAAGTTAAAATATGTTTTTCTAATAAAGTCTATGTAATTGTGTCTGTTATCTCTACAGAATACTAATGTGTTGCTTGATCACAAAACATTTAATATAAGCGAATTAGGATTGATAAACTTCTTACATCCACAAGGTGGCAGTAATGCAACAACAGTTGCAGTAAAAACCCAAAGAAGAAGAAGATTAAGAGGATTGGAACTTCACATGCGCAAACCTTCAAGTTTACCTGGAAATCTTCATTTTTGGTGGCAAGCTACTGACAGCCTTCGTTTTTCGAAGAGGTAAGAGGACATTTATTTTCATCCATGATTATTTTTTGCAGTATCTTCATAGTGAGCATGGTTGTATTTTGTGTTTGTGGTATAAGACATATAATATATTTTTCGCTTGCTTGTGTGACATTAGTTTTACTGGGTCTTGGACAAGTCGGACATATTAGCTAACTCACGCACCTGCATGACCCAGGTCAGTCTGCTTTTATCCTGCTGAGCCCTGCCACCCAAAGAAGGGAACATGTTACCACTGTGAAACCATGTGACAGTTGGTGTATATACAGCTATGTGTGTGTGTGTGTGTGTATATATATATATATAAACACACACACACACACACACATTTATGTACAACTTTATGTTTAATCTATGAATATTACACTCTGCAGGCAATAGCAACACTCCACAGGTGGTTCAACACCTGGTGTTGGTGACCACAAAGAAAATTTTTTACATGTCCAGTGTTGGCTCTGAATAGACTCTGCGTTCCCCTTATTTTAACACTGAATGATCTCTGTCTGCATATTCAGAACCGTCTAAGTTACTGATGATATAAACTCATCATTTTCCCAGTGCTGCTTCATATTAAAAGCTTTCCATTGGTAAACTTGCAGGAGGCTTTTATTGTGAAGCAAGTACACAGGAAATGCCTGTGTACTTGCATGTGTTCCTGCAAGCAGTAAAAGAGGTTGTTTAAAACCAGATACTTTGGGCTATACTGTTAGTGTCAGTGTAATGGTACACATCCTGAAAGAAAGCATGTGTCTGTTGGCTTGAAGTTACATAAATTTTATCACCTCACAATTAGCTCACATCTCTTGTATTCTGCCAATAAGTTTTGTTTGTAGTGTTTATGAGTTTGAACAACAGCTGTTAGTTTAAAATTCTGCAAGCTATTTGCTAACAAATGGAGTGTGCTCCATCACCAAGCAAACCTGGGCTTTAGATTAAATTTAATGCTACAAAGGATTAAATTTAGTGTGCTTGTTTATCCCTCTCTGCATTTCCAAAAGTTAATCTCATTCTCACCCATTTTGTAGTTGAAGTGGCAAGAGCTTAAGGTAGCTCTTAAAGCACATGACAGGCAATTATATATAACTATATTAACTAAGTTTATTACATTTTCTTGAGTGTGCAACACAAAAATGTTTTTGTAAACATTGCTTGTCTAAAGGGGTTTAAGGTTATATTTTTTAGGTGTGACACAGACATGTAGTGCTTTCTTGAGAATCGCTTACTGTGATTTGTCAGAGGTAGAGCCAAGAGGAGGAGCAAAATGTTGAATATGTGAGTAAACAGCTATAATTAACAAGTTACTCAATGTGCACTTTAGTCTCACTGGCATGAACACTAACTCAACACCAAAAAACGAGTTGAAAACTGGAGCGTCTTTTGTCTGTCCAACTGTCTCAAATCTGCAGTTCCCCATGCTAACTCTCTTCCCAGTCCCTCTGCTTCGGATCCCCCCGATCTCACCTCAGTCCCTACAGAGTATCATGACCTAGAACAGGTCTTCAGTAAAGAGAGAGCCCTCTCCCTTCATCCTCATCGTCCCTATGATTGTGCCATAGACCTCCTTCCAGGGGCACCATTACCCACCAGTCGGTTGTATAATCTTTCACGACCTGAGAGGGAGGCTATGGAATTAGAATTAGAGAGTCGTTAGCGGCAGGCATCATTAGACCCTCCTCCTCCCCTGTGGGAGCTGGGTTTTTCTTTGTTGCTAAGAAGGACAAGTCGCTGCAACCGTGTATTGATTATCGAGGGCTGAACCTGATCAGCGTTAAAAATAAATACCCATTGCCTCTCATCAACTCGGCATTTGAACCCCTTCAGGGGGCCACTGTCTTTACAAAACTGGACCTCTGCAACGCTTATCATCTGGTTAGGATCCGGGAGGGGGATGAGTGGAAAACGGCCTTTAATGCACCCCTGGGACACTTCGAGTACCTGGTCATGCCCTTCGGCCTCACGAGTGCCCCCGCCATGTTCCAAGCGCTAGTAAACGATGTGCTCAGAGATTACCTCAATCTGTTTGTGTTTGTCTACCTAGACGATATCCTAATCTTCTCCAAGAATCCTGAGGAGCACAGAATCCACGTCCGACAAGTGTTACAAAGATTCCTTGAAAACCGCCTGTATGTGAAAGCTGAGAAATGTGAATTCCATGCTGCATCTGTAACCTTCTTGGGATATGTGTTTGAGGGTGAACAGGTGAAGACGGACCCTGATAAGATCAAGGCGGTGGCACAGTGGCCGGCACCTTTAACCAGAAAACAGCTTCAACGATTCCTCTGCTTCGCTAATTTCTATCGCCAGTTCGTTAAGGACTACAGTCGTGTGGCAGTTCCTCTCACGCAACCTCACCCAAGAGACCCTTCGTCTGGTTCCCCGAAGCACAGTCCATCTTTCTCCTGCTCAAAGAATGACTCATCGCTGCCCCGGTCCTCGTCCAGCCTGATCTCCAGCTACAGTTCATAGTGGAGGTGGATGCCTCCGATTCTGGTGTGGGAGCCGTACTCTCTCAGTGCTCAGGCCCGGGGGGTAAGTTACAACCTTGTGCCTTTTACTCTCGACGTCTGACTCCAGCTGAGCGGAATTATGACATCGGGGACCGCAAGCTGTTAGCGGTTAAGATAGCCCTGGAAGAGTGGCGACATTGGTTGGAGGGGGCCAAACATCCATTTATAGTATGGACCGACCATAAGAACCTTGCCTACCTACAAACAGCTAAAAGGTTAAACTCAAGACAAGGATGATGGTCCTTGTTCTTTGCTCGATTTAACTTCTCTATTTCCTATCGCCTCGGTTCTAGGAACCTCAAGCTGGATGCCCTGTCATGCCAGTTCGCCACAGGAGAGGAGCTCATGGAGCCGGTTAACATTTTACCCTCCTCCTGCTTGGTACGAGCTGTCACCTGGGAAATTGAAAATGCCATTCATCTGGCCCTCCGGACTGAACCAGATCCGGGAAATGGTCCCCCCCAACCGACGATATGTCCCCTCCTCCACACGCTCATCGGTAATTCACTGGGCACATACAGCCAGGTTCACCTGCCATCCCGGGGTGAGTAGAATATTACCTTCCTAAGACGCTATTTTTGGTGGCCCTCCTTGGAGAAAGATGTAAGGGAATACGTCTCAGCATGTTCAGTTTGTGCCCGAGCCAAGAGCAGCTCGCGGCCCCCATCTGGATTGCTACAACCTCTTTTGGTTCCCCATAGACCTTGGTCCCATATAGCCCTAGACTTTATCACTGCACTACCTTCCTCACATGGAAAAACTGTTATACTCACCATTGTCGACAGATTCTCTAAGGCAGCCCATTTCATAGCCTTAGAGAACCTCTAGAGAAGGCCTCTGAGACTGCTAATCTTGTTGTGGATCATTTTTTTAGGCTTCATGGGCTTCCGGCGGAGATCGTATTGGACAGAGGGCCACAGTTCACATCACAGGTATGGCCAATGTTCTGTTCGGCTCTCGGAGCAAGTCCGTGTTTGAGCTCTGGCTATTGCCCACAGACCAATGGGCAAACAGAATGCCTTAACCAAGAACTAGAGGCAGCCCTCCGTTGTGTGGCTTCAACTAGCCCCTCCACCTGGAGCACACAGCTCCCGTGGGTGGAGTATGCCCACAACGTCTTAACCTCTTCCGCCATGGGTCTCTCTCCTTTTGAGGTCTCCCTAGGGTACCAGCCGCCGCTGTTTCCCACCCTGGAGGGTGACTTGGCCGTTCCCTCTGTGCAACACCACCTGCAAACAAGCCGCCGGGTCTGGGACCAGACCCGAGCTGCACTATTACGAACAGTGGAGCAAAACCGACACATGGCGGATAGAAGGAGGACCCCGGCCCCTCACTACAATGCAGGTCAGAAAGTTTACTTATCCTCCAGAGACATTCTATTGCAATCAGTATCCAAAAAACTGGCTCCCAGGTTTATTGGACCCTATGAGATTGACTCAGTTCTCAGCCCAACAGCGGTCCGTTTAAGGCTCCCAGCCTCTTTGAAAATTCACTCGACCTTTCATGTGTCTCAGATTAAGCCCGTTTGTTCCAGTCCTCTGGTTCCACTCTTAATCATCACTACCTGTTATCCATCGGGGTGGTCCACCCTCAGCTGTTGGGACTACTGGATCATTCTCCCTCACTGCTCATCTGCCTGTTCACCCTCCAGCGCCATCCCTTCCTCAGGAAAGCAAAACCACGGTTCCTAGCCTTCCCCCCTCCTGAAGATTCACCGTACGTTTCAAGTAAGCTTGAATCTATCGTTGCTCTCTCTCCACTGTGTTCGGACCCCCTGTGGAATCCCTCTGGACTAACAGCTTTCTCCTTCTTCCCAGAGCCCTTGCCCTGCAGCTGGAGTGGCTTCTCCAGTAAATACTGAACTGTAACCTTACCCTTGTAAATAAAACTAAAAAGTAAACCTGTCAGTGCCATCTCCTGAGTTGTGCATGAGTTCCGAATTAAATCGGCCTTTACGGCCCATGACATTGACATTGACATCTGTTATACTTGAACAAAAATGGTTTACTAGGGTTGTGTATTTAGAAACTACAGTTCTGGCTGAGGTGCATCAGGAACAGCATCAGCAAAATGGGGACGGCTTTTCAGGTGAGTTTTTTTTTTTCTTTAAATGAATTAACGGTAGGGAAACAGAAACCTTTTAAACGTGGATTTTTTAAAACAAACGAATGTGTTTTTCCCCCAGATGCCACTATCGATGGCTTTGATCAAAGTGAGATTTCTGACTTTGGCACATTTTCTTTCTATTTTATATCAATATAGCATTTGAAAAACTTTACTGTAAGTAATAAGCATTTTTAAATCTACTTACAGACTTATTACTGCAGCATAACTGGAACTCATCGGTTTTACGTGGTGAAATTGACGGTATCCAGGTGGAAATTCCGTCAGCTCCTACTGCTCAGGTCTCCACTGGGGCATTGCGGCGTAAAAAGTGTCAGCGTTCGTTCCCGGGACCCAGCTTTCAAAATTTTAGAAATTCTGTAGGTGTGACATTAAAAAAAAAAAAAACATGACTAAGAAAACAGATCCATTACAGACTATTTCTTTGAAATAAGCAATGCCTTTGAAAACATAAACCATCCCATTCCTCAAGAGCTTGAGGTAGCTATTAATCAGCTGAGGGAACTCCCACCTACATCGTCAGATGAAAATGTACCTCCTTTAGCGATACCTGTAAATGTAAGAACCCCTGATCCTGCTGCTGCTAACTTTGACAACTTTCAAACCATTGAATATGCTCTTCGAAATGTAAACAGGCCCATCCCAGGTGAGTTATTAATCGCTGTAGATCAGTTGATGCACCTCCCACTTCCTCAGGATGAAATGAGAGAATTGAAGCCAAATTTGAAAAAATCCTGAATCATAAAATAGTAGTCTTCTACAGATCATCTGACAGTAGAGCTCTCTCTCAGTTTGAGACAGATTTCTCAGATTGGACAGTTCCTCTGTCCTTACTTTTATTTCAGGACCATTATTTTGGAATTAAAAACCTCAAGGCTCTGATGGGTGCTAAATACATCTGTCATTTCTGTTATAGAAGCTACAATAATCCAAACTGTCATCAGTGTGGAGGCTACTGCTCTGTATGTAACGATCCTGCCTGTACCCAGCAGGACACAGCATATGTCTGTCACAGGTCGTGTCGCAACCAGACATAAAGAACCTAAAGAAGGACCTGTAGTTAAAATGCTAGTCAGTAATTTATGACATGATAAAGCGTTGCCCCGATTGTAACAAAATGTATTGTTGAAATTATCCCCTGATCATCTCTGTTATATTCAGCCTCTTCCTGACTGCACAGGGAAACTGATTTTCTATGATTTTGAAATGCTAGACAACTCCAAGGGGTTCGACAGCTATCTAATTATCAATGGTATGATTGAGCTCGGTATCATGCCCTCGATAATATTCCAGGAAGGGAAAGTTCTCTGCTGCACAGAGCCTGATTTCAGTTTAAAATTCATTGACTCTCTATCATTCCTAACAATGCCTTTGAGGGCATTCCCCAAAGCGTTAGGCTTTAGTGATCAAAGCAAGGGTTACTTTCCCCATGCTTTCAGCTTAGCAGAACATTTAAACTACATCGGGGCTTATCCCCCTGCATCAAAATATGGAGTTGAACGCATGATGCCTGCTCAGCGGGAAGAATTTTATCATTGGTACCGAGATGTGAGTCAGGGGACTTTTAACTTTAGGGCAGAGGCTGTGAAATATTGCAGAAATGATGTTGATATTCTGGCAGAGGGGTGCATTAGATTTAGGAATCAGTACATGACTGATACAGGTGTAGACCCTTTCCAATCAATCACCATAGTGTCTGCCTGCATATGTCAGTGTTCCAAACAAACTTTCTCAAACCTAACACCCTGGCCATTCCCTACCCAGACAACTACCGACAGAAACAAAAAAACATACTCTAATGAGTCATTCCAGTTCCTGGAATGGATAGCCCACATTCAAAACATCTCCGTACAGCATGCTCGTAATGTTGGGGAAAAACATTTTAACGGCATTAAAACTGTGATGATCTGGAGCCATCAGTGGCATGAGATGAAAAGATTGCACGAGGGGGTGAAAGAATTTCTTTGCAGACCCGAGAGAGTGCTTTGGTTTAATCAGGGCTGTCATTCTTCCACCGTGAGGGCTCTTTTTCCCTGTGTTACCATTTAGAACGAAACAGGGGAAACTCATGTTCACACTTTGTAGAAGTGCTGAAATTAACAACCAGACACATTCTTGCACACAGGACGACGGGGCTAGAGCATTAACAGGGGTGGGCGTGACTGCTGAATTTAACAAAGCCATTGAACTAGGCTATAAAGTAGAACAAATCACAGAGGTGTGGCACTTTGAAAGCAGGAGCAATTCCATCTTTGTTGATTACATGCACACTTTTTATTTATTTTATTTATTTATATTTCAACTAATAACAAAACCACCATGATTCAGTGGGAGTACAGCAAACGGTGCATCGCTCCTCCAGGTAAAACCAGTAATGTCTTTATTGGTGCCTTCACTACAGTTTATGCCAGGCTGAAGTTGTACAGTTACCTTGAACAGCTACAAGACAGAGTTCTCTACACTGATACAGACAGTCTCATTTATGTAGTCAGGGAAGGTGAAAGCCCTCTGGAGCTTGGAAATCTTCTCTGGGATTTATCAGACGAAATCTCAGCGGACACCATTCAGGAGTTTGTTTCAGCAGGTCCTAAAACTTATGCCTTTTGGACCAGGGATAAGAAGAAAGTGGGGATTACGCAGACGCAGGACTGGTCCAGGGCTATCTTCATAATTCTAAAGAGAGTGTCATTCAGGTGCCTCAGCACAACATTAGGAGGGATAAAAAAAAGCTTCACTTTGAAAAACTAAACATTTCTGAAGAAGTTCAGAGTTATTTATGATAAACGACGCCTCTTTTCAGATGGTAGCACTCTGCCTTTTGAATATTGAGAGGGGAAAAAAGAAATGTCACACCTTTCAGATATGGAAGAGATTGCGTTTGATCCAAGATGTGTGTTACCTTTCTCATTTTTAATAGTTTGGTCCTAGTGGGTCAGGAAAAACTTATTTTGTTAAAGCTGTTTTGGAGAATTGTGAACATGTATTAAACTCTATACCCGAAAATATTGTTTGGATTTACACATCGTTTCAACCCATGTGTGCAAACACTGAATAAAAGGATTAAATTTGTTGAAGGACTGCCTCATTCTTTTGAAGACAAAGAAATATTTCCATCTAATCAAAGTCACCTGGTCATTCTGGACAATGTTATTTTCCAAGCTTCTGATCATCCTGATGTTGTTAAAATATTTACTCAGTATAGACATCATAGGAATATAAGCGTCATCATGTTATCCCAGAATATTTTTCTGCAAGGTAAATACTCTCGCACCATAAGTCTTAACTCTAATTATTTGATGTTGTTTAAAAACCCCAGAGATA
>VUQI01059745.1:0-10423 GCA_015106735.1 Paratilapia polleni
ACACATATATATTCTGAAATTATCATGTCCAGACAACACATGAATACAATTTAAAAAAGGCAACAATTGTCATCTTAGTGACTTCAACATTCAACAATTGTGCAGTTGCATCCAAACAGCAAAACATACTTGGCACCCAAGTTTTACAATTTTGTAATTTGGGTTCAAATACAGCTCACTAGTGTCAAAACCTGTCATAATATCCAAAGGCTGAAAATCAGACATTTCAGCCATTGCAATCAGTTCATATTCTTTTGTTCTTTGTACTGCATAGAGATGGTTATCAAAGTACTTCACTATTAGAATCCTCAAAAACATGAAGATAGACTCATTAACTGCCTGTACCAAGATATGAATGACTTCACCAAACAAAGGCTCTTCTCTAAGCTGCACAGTCACCAAGATCAGCATGTTTTCTTAACTCTGATGCTACATCTGCAGCATCACTGGGCATCTCCAAAACATCAGAAATGGGATCATCAGTTTCAACTAAACTGTCTGATGCCCCTCTCTGGTAAACAGGTTGAACCGAGATAGCGTCCATTGATGATGATGCAGAATGAGATCTATAGAGGTGCTTTGAAAATGAATTTAAGTTATGATATGTGCTTGGGCAGCCATATTTGCTGCATGTAATTTTCAAGATTTGTCCATCTGATAAGCAGCGTATTTCACGAAGATGCCAAATGAGGTTTCTCACCTCTGTGAACACAGACTCTCTACATTTTGGACAGGTGAACATTTTGCTTTACTTGCATGCTTTAAGCTGTGCAATCAGCTCCAGTACTTTGGTTTTCCTTTGTGTGGAGAACGGCAGGTCATAGACATACTCAAAGAAGGTGAAGACGGAGCCAAGTGATGCTGGATAGGACAAGTTACATACCCAGTACAGTTTGAAAAGCTTGTCCACAGCACACGTCAGGCCATCATTCAGAGGAACGGTTACTTTGTCATTCTTAGCATTGGTTGCACTCTTCAGATCACCGATGCATATCAGCTGGGGTTGGTGAGTTGTGGATGATGCTTCAGGACCACTGCAAAGTCATGCAATACTCGTTCCAGGCTTAGAGACAGGGAAGAAAAAGATACATTTTAGAGAAGTGATCAATGAGGTTTAGACAAATGTTTTTCTCAGATAAATGCAGTGTGAAGTTGACTGAATACATACCAGTGCAAAATCAACCAGGTGCATTACTGCGGATCTCAGACTCCAATGAATGGCACCAACTGGGGGGAGCAAGTGTGTTAACACCACAAGGGCAGTGTAACAAGCCTCATCTGACAATGAAAAACAAGATGTAAAAATTAATCAAAATATATAAAAATGCATCATTCAGTAATTTATGAGGGGTACCCCTGGAATGACTTTTATTGTCTCTACTTTTATTGTCATATTCAGAACTGTTCAATGCCCCCTCTGGTGAATGACTGAAATCAGAAATGCAGAGGCTAAGGTCACCTCATTTGGCTTCTATGTGAAAAATTATTTCTTATCAGACAAAGTTGGACAAAACTTGAAAAATATATGTAGCTAAGATGGTTGGCCAAGGACATAACTTAAATTCTCTTTCCAATCATCTCCATAGATCTCATTCTCCACCATCAATGAACACAGTGATATTCCAAGCCATTTACCAGAGGATGGCATCTAACAATTTTCAATAACATAAGCAAACATATTTGTAAAGAACAAAAGTAAAAATTTGGAACCCTTTTTCAAATAATTTTTGTAATATCTTTTTAACATCTACTTACTAGTTATCTAAAAACTGTAAGGAGACGTCTTAATTTGATCATCCATTTATTTTTTACTTTCTAGTGGTAAATTTAATGGGAGGGGTTTACATTTACAGAAAAATACCTTCAGTCTTCTCTTCAATATCCTTCAGCAGAGAGGATACTCTTGTTTCCAGGGCAGCCACTGATTTGAGTTTCGGAATGATGCTGGCTTCCCGTCTTCGTAAAAAGAGATCCGTCTTTCCGCCTGTAAGCTTGTCAAACTCTGAGTCCAGCTTACACAGAGGAGAAAAAATCTATATATTCTGAACAATAAATCTAGTAAATATTACACTCTAATATAAAACATGAAATCTGGGAAATACAAAGTAAAGCTGATCTGATTTTACACTCTGGCCACTTGGTGGCAGTGAGGCTAAAAATCACATCTTACATTATCACCTAGAAAGAAAGCTAACACATTTCTGTTATCCACTTCCACATCAAACTTCCACAGAGAAACATTATCATTTATTTGAAGTGGTGTTTGCATGCAAGTCCAATATTCCCTCATTTTAGCTCTGATTTGGGGCCCACCAACTCCTGAGAAAAATATTAGGCTTTCCATCAGCTAATTTCTTTGTCTGTCTGCTGTTTGCTGTATGTTACAGCAGGTTTATCAAAGCTTGTTTGCTGAAAACAGCTGTCTGCTGCTGGAAACAGGGCTGCTGAAAGCAGAGTTTCTTACAGATTTAGGTGATTTTTTTTCTGTGGGTTTGTCACTTCTATGAGCAGCACCTTCTACATTAGTATATTAGTGTCACGTAGCGGCTGTGCGGCAGGCAGGAGGTGGACCCAAATGCAGGACTCAGAAAACCAGGAGTTACCTCAAAACACAGCTTTAATGCTGATAATCCACAAAGTTACAAAAGTCTGAAACATTAGCAAGAGCCATGAATGTGCTTCTACTGACTGTCAAATCTCTCCATATTTCCAGCGGGAACATGCGTTTGCCGGTTAACACAAAACTGTACCCATCTGTAATGTTAAAACACAACAGCTCGCAGAAGCCCACTACAATTTCAAATTCGTGTAACATTATCATTATTAAATAAAAGCAGGTGCGCCACTGGTTGCAGGTTTCCCAAACTCAGCAATGCAACTGCAGCAACTTAACGTTACTGCAAACGTTAATGGCTGTGTTAATGAAAGGCTGCCCAACTGACTTAACCTAACGTTAATTGTTAACCGGGTTTCATGCCGACTTTACTGAACCAATCGACTGTTTGGCTATAACTTACTGTCCCAAATTTAATTTCACCTGCTGTCATTTCGGTAAGAGGCACAGGAGAAATAAACTTAAGAATCACAATGGACGTGGGTAGCCCTGTTGAACAAAATATAATGCATATCATGGATTTTCTCATAAATATGATTTAGTTGGTGGATTATGTATTTGCCAAATTTACCTTAAAGCTTCCAGCTTCAAGTTCCGAACTGTGATTTCAATAGTAAGAGGAAAAGAGAAAACAATCCCGTATTAGAGCGAAATCTTGCTGCCCTTGCAGTGTGGCTCTCAGGTAACGTTAAAGCACTGGAGGAATATTGGTTACTCAGTTTTGCCAAGGTAATGATTGGCTCAGGACCTTTCTTAGAGAAAAATATGGAATAGCCTGCCAGTAATCTGTGAGCAATTAACATATACATAACTATAACCATTGGGAGTTTCACCCTGCGCTATTTGAATATGAATATTTACAAAACATTTCAAATAAACACTAAAATGAATATGAAGTGATACTTGCATAAAAATGCTGCCAAGAAAAGAAAAAAAACACCTTAACTCTAGCCTAGTATGGCACCAAGGCCAAGAACTAATAGTAAAGTTAAGAGTAGGATATGTTAGCACCAACTGTTACATTAAGGTTAGCTAGCTAAAGTTAGCAATACTTAACCGTGCTTTAACTCAAAACTCCTTATATAACTATAACTTTTTTTAAAACTCCAAGTTTCACATGCTTCCACAAAGCTGACATATTTTAATTACATTAAGATAAACTAGTAACGGATACTTACTGAAATGTCTGACAGCATACCAGGCGATGCAGCCTCCATCTTTGTCTCCTTTGTCTCAGTGGTGCTAAGAGAGAGCGCCTCCCTCCCGCCACTGGTATGTCATGTTGCTGGGCAGAATTTGAGTCATTTTTCAGCATGTGTATTTTATTTGTTGTGTATTTTGATTTATTTCATTTTCTATTTTCACTTTAATTTTATTGCCTTAGTTTACTTGTCACAGTCTAAATTATGCCAGTGTTTATGTGGTTATAGCATAGTCAGGGCCCATAATTGGTATGTCACACACTGAGAAATAAAAGATGAATTACATTAGGATAAATCTTTTTTCAAATTTAGTATACCATACACACCTTGGCCCACATTGATTTCATGAAAATTATAATGAGGGTAGGATTGTGAAAAAGACCAATAACTGGACATTTCACTCATTCAGTTTAAATAGTTAGAGTACAAGAGTTAATGTACTATTTAACTGACTAAAAACAGGGCCAACACATAATTACTGAGATATTTATTTTAGGTCCTGCTGTTGTTGGATTCTGAAAATAATGCACAAATTATGTCAAACTGTGCAACACATCAAATGTGTTAAGCCTTTTACGAATTTTTAAAAATTTTATGCAATTCTTTACACGTTATGTTAAAATTCACACAAAATATGTTACAAGTGTAATAATACATTTTTTGTGTCATTTTTTAACACATCCTTTCTAAGAGTGTGTGTGGGTGGTTATCATGGACCACATTAATGTGGTCTGTCTTTATTTGTTTTGCTTTTTTTTTTCTCAGAAAAAAAAACTGTATTGAATTATGGTGTGATAACAATGTATATGAATTTGTTGGATGTTAAAAAACACAGTCATTTTATTAGTTCCTTCTTTCCTTTTGAAAGATATGGATTAATACTGCTCTTTTATAAGTGCATAGTGTTAGCATGCAAGGTAAGCCAGCTTACTTTGTAAAGATCAAATAGATCGTATACATAAACTGTATATAAAAGATGGCCAAATAGCTTGCATGACATCACCCATTGGTTTGTGGACAATTCCAAAGCTGGGAGTGCCTTGGTTCTGTTCAAACCAGAAGCCACAAGCTAGAGGTGGATTTGTTTGAGAAACAAAAGAGAATCTACCCTCATATGGTAGTGTAGTCATATGGTAGTCAAGGCCCAAAGCATGCCCTACTTATTTTTATTCTCCATCTCTTCTCTTTCCCCTCACCCCCCTATGATTCACGTTAGATGGTTGAGTCCTGTCCTTTCTTCCACGTTGCCAAGTGCTTTTTTTCATAAACTTCTGTATTACTGGACTTCTTTTTCCAACCAGAAGAGTTGCCCCATGCTGTCCATCAGAATGAATGCAGGGTAAGACACTTAATCAATGGGTTCACTTTTCAGATTAGGAGGCTATGTTCACCTACAGTCTGTGCCCTCACAAAGTCCTGAGTGAATCGAATTAGCTGAATTTTCTAATGTCAGACTCTTGATAAATATTAACTGACAACAATAAAATATTAACTGAGGATTTATTATTTACTGATTTAGTCATTTATTTAATCATTGATATTAAATGTCGTGGAGAAATACATGATTTGAAACCAAGTTGTGATTTAAATTACTGAAATAGAATTTTAAATAATAAAAGAAAAAATACAGAAGTAGATTACTTTGTCAGGTATATCCTCTAACCTTTACTCTTTTTATGATGTTACTCCTGTTAGATGTTAATGTCCTCATTGTCTCTAGACAGAAAGGGAACTGATGGTGTCAAGTATAAAACAAAATTGGATTTCTGTTCAAATCTGCACTTCATCTTTTGGTCTTGACTGTGAATCTCATACACACACACAAACACACACACACACACAAATACACACAAGTTTACCAAACAGCTGATAAGACAGGTTTGATAAAACTTTGCCCAGTGTGTGTCTTTGTTTTCAACATGTCTGGGAACCGTGAGGTACAAAGGTCTCTCCAGGTTAGCTGCTCACATGTCACTATCAACCTTTTACATGCTTTTTAATCCTTTGCTGTATTTTTTATTTCCTCTCTCTTTCTTTCCTTTTGCTAACACTTTTTCTTGCGCTTATTGTCCATGCTTGACCTTTTCACCTTTTGAACTGTAACATGAGAAGCCTGCCTATTTGGCAAATTGCATCTTTTGCTGCGTGAGTAACACCACCACAACCACAGCATGTGACAAGCTGCTTATGCTTATCAAACTACACCAAGTTTGGAGAGCTGGGCCACAGGAGGAGCGTGATGGCTTCATACTGACTGAGAAAAGTAAGGTTGTATTTTTATTTTACATATATAACATGTAAAATGTCATACTGTGAATTATGCTGTGATTCATCTTAACTTATAATGTGAGCTGTTAGGGTCATGATCCAGATTTGGGTTCAGACCTCTATCAGTCAAATCACGCAGAAGGTGGGTAATCTCCATAATTGAAATGCTTGAAAATCCTTTGTTCTTATGCACTCTATGCAGTTTCATTACAATTACAATTATTTGTATTATGGATTTTTCATCACCGGAAAAGGGAACTGAGCTAAATCCTATCATGCGTGATAAATCTTGCACTGATTGTGGTCCAAAGAGGACCAAGAGACAAATAACTTACAATGAATAACTTTTCCTTTTTTTAATGTCCTGTTCTAGACTACTGTAAAGTATTAAAAGCTATTCACTATCTCCAAGAGCAACCTTTGGCCATACAGTAAATGATCTACTCTGCTTAAATATAGAGGCTTATAACACTCAAATGTCTAATACAATAAAGGGAATTTTCATTAATACCTGAAATTCCTGAAAATTTCAAAAAGCTAATAGGAGAGATAATTTATATTCTCTCCTGACAAATGTTTTCTGTTTAGCTCATGCTAGATTCAGTCGTGAGTAGAGAGTATGGCTTATTGAAAAGAGATGCTGCTTAGAGATAGACTAATCCAACCCTCCAGATTTTAGTCCTGTGGACACACATTGTCTTCCATTTGAGACAGATGTCAAAGAAATCCTCAAACAATAGTTTAAAATGCACTGTATGTACTTCTTATGGCTGAAGTTACATCTCCAGTGTTATGTAACTGCACGCAAGGAAAACCACTCAGTCATAAAATGGAAAAAAGCAGCAGCACTACAAGAGTCAGCATTATCATTAGTCACTATTGTATGAGTTACAGCTGTAACTGAACTGTTAACCAAGGAATAAACATTAGTTCAGTGAGCGCTTATGTGAGGGAAAAACTGTTGTAATCAAAAACTCAGTCATGCCTTCCACAAGATTTTGCATCCTATCTGGATTTTCCCCATGATGCTGGGAGATGAAACTTTGCTTTCATGTGGTGCCCTAGTTCATCTTAAAAGCTTGATGGGTTGAGTTGTCATCAGGGCTCTGTGCAGGAGTCAGTGACATTCTTTCACACTGATCTGGAAAACCATTTCTTCTCTTGTCTTTGCTTTGTGCAAGAGAGGTATTGCCATGTTGAAAGTAAGCATTTTAGAAAAATGAAGTGTCAAACAAATGCACTGAAATATATATAAATGCTCAAATATATCCACCCATATGTTTTCTTAACTACCTATGACTGCAGGGGGGCTCGAGTCTATGCCAGCTGTCATAGGGGGTGAGGTGGGGTACACCCTGGACAGATTGCCAGTCTATCATGAGGCTAACACAAGGAGACAGACAACCATTCAAGCTCATATCCATACTCAAACTCCGAACTTTCTCGCTGTGAAGCGATACTGCTAATCACTCCACCACTGTGCCTTCTAAGTACAGTGCTTGGATAAATGTACTTGGGATTGGACTGCTGGATTTGATTACTAACAGGGGTGTCTACATACTTTTTCCATTTAGTTTAAACGTATCCAAACTATGCTGATTTGCTTCTGAAATTAAGTGAGAACATCATTAAGATTCAATAATTATTACAAATACTTGCCAGTGTAGTGACAACAGCCAGCATCTCCATACAACTTAAAGTCTCTTATAGAAATTCATATCTTGTTTAACAATTTGGGATATTGCTACCAAATGTAAAAGTGCCATAAACAAAGAAACAAAAAATAACATCCTTGTTTCTCTTCCTAGATATTTGACTGTTTAAGAAGCCAGTGCAGGTCAACATGGACTCTCCAGTGAGAGCTCAGAAGAGAAGGGTAACTGTGGTGCCAACAGCAGCCCCCGATGGGGGCTACGCCTGGTTCATCCTGCTCTCTTGCTTCCTAGTTTTTGGTCTGACCTTTGGGGTTATTAAGGCCTTTGGTGTATTCTATGTTGAGATACATCAATATTTTGAAACCACAGCGACAGGAACATCATGGATCACCTCTATTGCAGTGGCTACCATTCACATTGTAGGTAACTATCAGCAATTTTGTTTTGTGTCTTTCTTTAATCTAAAAAGTGTATGCATACGTGTGTAATAGTGGCTCCATAGTGTAGTGGTTTACACGTGTCCTTGATAAGCATAATGTTGCTGGTTCAATTCCAGCTGGAAGTGCAAATTTCCTTTGGGGTTGTGTCAGGAAGGGCATCTGTTGTAAAACTTTTCCAAATCAAACATTCTGAGCTATCTACTGTGATGACCCCTTGTGACAAGGGAGCAGCTGAAAGTAGCTATTATGTATGCATATGTGATAAAAGTAGACAGCAGAACATCCCAACATGTTCATGTACATTACCAAATTTTGTCATTATTACCTTAGTGCCTTTATCTTTCAAAGGCCCTCCACTTTTGAAGTTATGACCACCAGGTGTCTCTCTCCTACATCTTGAAAGATTGTTAAACATTTGATGCCAGTTGCTTTCTTGTGTGGAATGAATTTTACTGCATTAATCAAAAAACTACTAGGAAAATACTCAATACAATAAGACTGCATTTTGAACTCAAGTATTAGGATGGTTTGGTTATATAAATTGTATAGTTGGACAGTAAAGGACACTCTTAAATCTTACTCTATGTTTTAAGGGAATATCTTCAATTATAAATAAATTACAAAACAATTTAAATAGCACCTCTTACCTGCTGTGAAGTGTCTAAATGTTGTTACTGAATCAATTATATGAGTATGTCCTGTGTGTCCATTTGCAGCTCCAGTGGCATCTGCACTCAGCGCCCGTTTCAGCCATCGCTCTATAGTGATAACTGGTGGGCTTATATGCAGCTTAGGAGTTGTTTTGGGGGCTTTTGCTAATAACCTTACTGAACTCTACTTAACAGTAGGGTTCCTAAATGGTAAGTGATGTGATGCAAGCATGCTTACACACAAAACCAACTCAAAACATAAAACACAAAATAACTTCTCCTTTGTGGCAGGTTTTGGCTATGCCTTAACCTGGACCCCCACGGTGACCATGTTGGGCTTTTACTTTGAGAAGAGGCGCCCGGTGGCAAACGCCTTATCCAGCTCAGGAGAGTGCATTCTTACCTTTGTCCTCACACCTTTGTTTCAGCTGTTGATCGACAGCTTCTCTTGGAGAGGTGCTCTGCTGATCTTAGGAGGTCTGCAGCTTAATCTGTGTGTGTGTGGGATGCTGTTGAGGCCCCTAAAAGCCACCAAAGATGTTACTAATACCAGTGAGGTAAAAGCTGCTGAAGAAAGCTTGGCCGTAGAATTGGTGTCAAAAGAGGGCTTGGATGAGGTCAAGCCTAGCTGTCGTGTAGGGAAAGAACTAGAAATATCTGAGGAGGCTGATGAGTGGACAGTGGAACCATGTCTTCAAGATCCAGAAGACAAACATAATATGAAGAAAGACACAACCAGCAGAACTAAACGTACTGAACTAAAGAACAAAATTCTTCTCTACGTAGATTATACCCTCATCACAAATGCTCAGTTCATGGTCTACTCTATGTTTGGGGTGTTTGCCGCTCTGGGTTTCTTTGCCCCAGCACTGTTCCTGGTTCCATATGCTCGCAGTAAGGGGATCGAGGAGTACCAGGCAGCTGCACTTATGTCCATCTCTGCAGTACTGGACCTGTTTGGAAGGGTGTTTTTTGGCTGGGTGGCAAACCTGAGACTGGTGGAGACGGTACGTTCAGTGTAATAATAAACCAGAGCCAATGATATTTTGAAAATCATGTGATAAAAAAGGTGCGACACATTTCCGACGAACAGTTACTGAATGTAAGGCACTTGATATTAACAATATCACAGATCAAACAGATATATGCATCCACTGAGGGAGATATACAGCTCCGGAAAAAATTAAGAGACCACTCCAAAATTATCACTTTTTCTGATTTTGCTATTCATAGGTATATGTTTGAGTAAAATGAACATTTTTATTTTGTTCTATAAACTACTGACAACATAACTCCCAAATTCCAAATAAAAATATTTTCATTTAGAGCATTTATTTGCAGAAAATGAAAAAATTGTCAAAATACCAAAAAAGGTCCAGTGTTTTCAGACCTCAAATAATGCAAAAAAACAAGTTCATATTCATTTTTAAACAACACATTACTAATGTTTTAACTTAGGAAGTGTTCAGAAATCTATATTTGGTGGAATAACCCTGATTTGCAATCACAGCTTTCATGCGTCTTGGCATGCTCTCCACCAGTCTTTCACATTGCTGTTGGGTGACTTTATGCCATTCCTGGTGCAAGAATTCAA
>VUQI01059758.1:0-10421 GCA_015106735.1 Paratilapia polleni
GTGACCAAGCTGGTGACCAGCATGAGGAGGAGGTGCCAGGCTGTTGTGGCTGTGTATGGTTCCTCCACATGCTACTGAGGTCCCTGTTTGTTAATTGAATAAATTGTTGAATTGCCCATATGTCTTGTTTCTTCAGACTTCAATCATCCAATCCAAAAAAACGACACCAAACAAGAGTCAATAGCAGAATAAGCTGTTGGCAGAGAAGATTTGGCAAGTTCTTCATGGGCGCAACCCACATACTCAACTCTGCTGCTCAACCCACAAATGCATTTTCCTTACAAATGTGTCACCATTTAAAGGGAAATAAACAGGCTTTCCAACAGTATGAGATTTATTGCCAAGAAGCATTGTTACAACAAAGAAATAATCAACCAAACACAAAGTTCCTTACTTTTTGTGCTAAGTATATATACTACATATAAAATACTGTCCTATTGGCAACGACAACTGAGCAATTATCAAGCTTCAGGTCAGTGCGTTGACGGTTGTTGTTTGCAAGATGGTCTCTATACATATATTTATCCATCCATCCTCTTCCACTTATCCATTCATGGTTGCAGGAGGGCTGGAGCCTATCCTAGCTGCCCAGCTACCCCAGCTATCTTGCTATAGGGCAAGAGGCAGGGTACACCCTGTACAGGTCACCAATCTGTCGCAGGACTAATACAGAGAGACAGAGAACCATTCATGCTCACAGTCACACCTACAGCCAATTTAGAATCACCAATTAACCTAACAAGCATATCTTTAGACTGTAGCAGACTGAAGCTGGAGCACCCGGAGAGAACACAGTGAGAACATGCAAACTCCACACAGAAAAGCCCCGGCCAGTGGTTTTAAACCCAGGACCTTCTAGCTGTGCGGCGACAGTGCAAACCACCACACCACCATGCGATCCTATTTCGATTTAACAAAATATAAATATTAATGGAATAAACTTTCTCATCTTATTCTCATCATTTCTCACAGATGACCTCCATTTCTGTTAGTAATTGGTGATGGTAAATGGTAAATGGTAAATGGACTGGTACTTATATAGCACTTTTCTACTCAGTTTTGTGTACTCAAAGCGCTGATGCTTGGTATACATTGTATATGTAATGAATACATCCTGGGAGCAGCCCCATTCCACTGTGTAGTTGTTTCAGACAGAGTAAGCAAAACAACTGTAGAAATGTTTGATCATAGTTCAGGTGATCCAATGAGAAAACAGTCACTGTACATTCTCTTAATCTTGTATGTTTTGTTAACACACTAGATTTCAATCAGCACTTTGAGAATAGCCAAAATGTATCTATGCTAATATTTTACAGAGTAATCATCTGGTCACAATGTAGCAACCACACTGAACATATGCATAGAATAGCCAATCCAATAGCAAAATAATAATTTTACCCACAAATATTTCAACTGAATGTGCCTGACCACACGACAACAATGATTATAAAAAGAAAGGCAGCATTACTTTAGAAAGACAAGAAGCAAAAAGGAAACTCTGGTCTAAGTGTACAATGCCCATTTTTCCTAACACATCAACTTTGAGGACAAAATGTTCACTTGCTCCCTAATATATCCCACCCACTAACAGGTGCCATAATGAAGAGATAATCAGTATTATTCACTTGACCTGTCAGTGGTCATAATATTATGCCTGATCGGTGTATGTATCACTCCACTTAGTAGTTGGCAGTAGTTGTATGGAACATCAGATCCCTGAACTGCATAGAGCACAGACAGATGAGTAAATAGTAAGTAAAAGCAAAGAAACCAGGTGAACTGGTGAGATTTGGGAACACAGTGACACCAATAAAAAGCAGTTTCAAAACAGTTCCAATCTGTCTGCCAGTGTGTGAGTGTCCATCATGGAAAAATGTGATGTCATGGTCCTGGGTCCTGAATTTCTTGATTTCATTTGATTTCCTGTTTATTGTTTGATGTTCTGATGGGTACTTAGTTTGTTTATTGTTTATATTTGATTTTCACATTCATTTAGTTCTTTGTTTCAGTTTCTGTTTATTTACATAAATATTCTGTTATTTTGTACAGTTGCTTGTTATTTTTCTAGCCTTGCATCTTTCTGTGTCAAGTTTAAGTGCATTTTGTCTGGTCAGTCCCTTACTGTTTTATTTTGGTAGTCTCTTTGGTAGTCTCTTGTCTTCTTTGTCTCGTTATCCTTGATTAGTTTCACCTGTTTCTGGTTACCCAGCTGTTTTTCCTCCCCTTGTTAACTCTCAGTGTGCTCCTGTGTACATACACTATATTGCCAAAAGTATTTGCTCGTCTGCCTTCACACGCATATGAACTTGAGTGACATCCCATTCTTAATCCATAGGGTTTAATATGATGTTGGCCCACCCTTTGCAGCTATAACAGCTTCAACTCTTCTGGGAAGGCTTTCCAAAGTGTTTATGTAAATTTTTGACCATTCTTCCAGGAGCTCATTTGTGAGGTCAGACACTGATGTTGGACAAGAAGGCTTGGCTTGCAGTCTCTGCTCTAATTCATCCCCAAGATGTTCTGTCGGGTTAAGGTCAGGACACACCAAACTCGCTCATCCATGTCTTTATGGACCTTGCTTTGTGCACTGGTACACAGTCATGTTCGAACAGGAAGGGGCCATCCCCAAACTGTTCCCACAAAGTTGGGAGCATGAAATTGTCCAAAATGTCTTGGTATGCTGAAACATTAAGAGTTCCTGTCACTGGAACTAAGGAGCCGAGCCCAGCTCCTGAAAAATAACCCCCCACCATAATCCCCCCTCCACCAAACTTTACACTTGGCACAATGCAGTCAAATAAGTACCGTTCTCCTGGCAACCGCCAAACCCAGACTCGTCCATCAGATTGCCAGATGGAGAAGTGTGATTTGTCACTGGGTTAATTACACCTGACCTCATTACCCAGACATCATTTGTGCTCAAGGAGAGGTTCCTCATAGAAAATCTGCTTTTCTAGCTGTGCAACAAGTGGCAGACAAGTATGTACCATGGAAGAGTTCACTGTGTCTAATTGGGTAGATTTCATTTCATCTGTCATTGGCAGGTAATCAGGAGTGTACTACAGTGGGGTGCAATAGATCCCATGCATATTGAAGTGACCTTGGACAAGATGCTGAAGCCTGATGCATTATTTACATAATGTTACATAAATTCTATTTCAGTCCACTTACCATGTACCTAGCATTTGAAAATGTATATAAATGTACAGTACTATGCAAAAGTCTTGAGCCACCTCTCATTACTCCATATTTTGCTAAGAAAATTGGAAATGGGTGCAGAATTAATTGAAACATGTGCTTGCATGTGTGTTAGGCCCTCCCACCTTAGATGCAAGGAAGGGACACGAGAAGAGAGCCAGTTGAGGCAACAGGTCTTTAATAAAGGAGACATCCTTGCTTTGAAGCAGTCATTTTAAAGTGATGTCAATCAACTACATTTGGCACAAATGCACCATAAATTATATCCCAACTACAGCTGTATTTTATGATCTCAGATGTAACGGTGCTCGTTACATGTTTTATATAACTGGCTAAAGTGTGAATAATGCTGCTGTTTTTCTCCTGTTGGTGCTGCTAAGTTTATTCTTATCTTTACTTACTTACCTATTTTTATTTATTATTTTTTATTTATTGTTTTTATCTTAAAGAGGAAGCCAAACCGAATTTCATTGTACCATGTATAATGACAATAAAGATCATTCATTCATTCATTCATTATATTTAGGGCCACTTCTAATTAAATTACGAGTTGCAATGGGACAGGACATGCAATACAATGTAATGTACTTGCATTTATATAGTGCTTATCTAGTCCAAAGTGCTTTAGACTTTTTATATTATACAGTTTCTTTGACATACACTCAGAGTACAATGTTATATTTTTTTTGATAGATGACAAACTGTAAAAGAAAGACATACCTTAATTTTTTCTTTTTTTAAAAAAAGTAGTTTTTCTTTAAGATTACCTGGTCCACAACACCCTGTTGTAAATGGTAAATTCTCTTTAAACATTAAATGGGATACAGTATGTTGAAGAAACAGTTCAGTTCACTATGTCAGTCTTATGTCTACCCCCTCCACCACAACTACCTCACTATCCCTCTGTTATAGGAAGGGATAGATTGGAATCGGGCACCTGGCCAAATGTCCTTCAAGGTGCCAGTCGCCCATCAGCTAGCAGCTCAGCTGCCACTTTCTAACAGCTCAGTGGGCAGATTACCGTACACATTCATAGGTGAACTTTCCCTCACTCACATCAGTTGATCTTGGAGGAAAAGGGGAAGGGTCTTTGATACCTCAGGGTATTAATCTCAAGCCTCAGCTAATAGATAGTGATGAGATGGGGTTTTTTAAGCCATTGGTTACAAATTCAGCTCTCACTCAGACCCTGCTGTGTCCTCTAACCTGCCTGTGCCAAAAGTGTGGACAAAATCCAGTTGCATTTCTTTGGTCACCTTGCTTTTCTATGTAGGCTGGAACAAACTGCACAATTTGTAGAGCTGGCTGAATTTGGTTGGGGATGTGGGGAATTTTCATTCAGTATGAGAAAGGGATGATGTGTCTTTAGAAGCAGAGGCAGCAGCAGCACCTGTGCAGAGACAAAAGACATTCAAAACTCTGCAGCAGATCAGTCAGGGTGACCTTGATTAGCTTCTTGTTATTGCAGATTATTTAAAGGAAAGGTTCACTCTTTTAAAACACTGCCCTTACCAAAACACAAACTCTAACATCTCTTTACAGGCAAAGAAGGACACTTAAATTTTTTTTTTTTTTTGGGGGGGGGTATAAAATATAAAATAACACTTTTAGGGGGGCTTTGTACAGACTTCAATTGTATTTAAAGTGCTGTGATTTCACTTATAACCATATGTAAAATTAGCACTCAGAGAGAAGGTCAGAATGTCAGCCTTTGTCTGGATAACAAACCTAAACAAGATTGCAAACTGCTGATTCATGGGTGGTTGCTGCTGGCTCTTCTCTGCCACTCACTGAACAGAGTAGAAGCAGGGACGTGCTGCAGCGGGAGAGCAAGACTTTGGACTTGCGGGGCACTACTGGCAAGTGTTTATCCAAAAAGACTAGATCTGCAATATTTATTTATTTATTTATTTATTTTTTGGTTTAGTTTGGTTTAGTGGCTAAAGGGATATGTAAAAGTGCCAAGTTAGGAACAATGAATAAAACTGAAGCATGCTGATCTTTCCTGTGAGGAAACTGCGACTGTATATATTTTGACATTTAAAAAGTCATATTCAGTTTCAGCTCTGTATAATAATAACAAGCATAGATATTGTACTAAGACCACAGTGTACAGAAAGCAAACTTAAGCAGACTGTATCTTAATTTGAACCCAACTGCGTATAATACCAAGGATCAGTGGTGAGAAGTCTCCTAGACAGAGTACAGCATCTTAACAGTGAGGAGGAGGATGGAGACAGGAACAGCAGCAAGTACGAGTACACAGAAAAGATAATGAGAACCACACCACTACTTAAAAGCAGATGGACCCCCACGTGAACTGTTAGAACCAGAAGCAGCACAACCGACACACTAACCACAAACCATTTAACAGCTTAAAATCACTGCTATTACACCTTTAGCACACGACACCTAGAAAGAGGAGTCATTCATGACTACATCAATGAAATCACATCTAACAATGTCTGTGAACACCACACCACCTATAAACAACCACCTGCCAACACTGTAACAACTACACCAACTTTGTCCACTGAAGAATTTGAGATGCAGTTCAAAGTTGCATAAAAAGCTGAAGACCTTGAACTTGTGCTATAGAATCAACAAGCAGAATGAATAATAAACTCAGCATATTACTTTACCTTACTGACCAAAACGTTTAAAGCGCTCACACATTCATACAGCGCTTTAAACACTAAACTACTATACGGTGCTTTTTCTCACACCGCTAATTTATCTCCAGCAGCTGTGTTACTTTCATTCTGTATTATGTGTGTAACCGATTCATATTTTTCTAAGATTATAGTTTACTCTTCATTTGTAAATTCAGCCGCTCAGCCGCCGGTATACTAATCAATGTGATTGGTCAGATGTTGCCAATGCCACCCTTTTCATGTGAAGGCGCTCGTACCTAGATTAGGAAACCCAACTTAGCAAGTTGATAACCAGCTTTGTGTGACTGCTTATCCTGATTGGCGATGTTGGGGTAAGTGAGTCCAGATAACGGATAATAAGATACCCTGGGTATGTTGAACTTGCTTTGTAGTACAGGGCCCTGTTCTCTGACTAAATGAAAAACTGAAAACTAGAACATTTAAATTAATAATACAATTTAAGGGATCCGTGAAACCTCCCTAGCACTAAATGTGAGAACCAAGGAGTAAAAATAATAATAAAAAAGTAAAACATAGACGCATCTTTCAGGCCCCAAACTAGTGGTTTGGGAACCTGGTTCCCGCTAGCGTGTATCACCCACTTGACATGGAGGTAGGAGAAGACACAGAGACAGCTTTTACCATAGATGCAACAATTACATCTGGTATAATATCCACAGTATAGGTCTATCTTTCTCTCTCTCTGTCCATACATTAAATCACTTGAGGGTATGATTTCTTGGTGTTTTGGTCCTTATAAATCTCCATCAGGGGTGCCAAAGGTGAATCTAAGCCACTACCAGTATAGCAGTGAAACTAAGACTGGTGTTTCGAGTGAGGGAAAAGTGGAGTGCAAGATTGACAGATTGGTGCGGCGTCGGCAGTGATGCGGACACTACCAATCTGTTTTGGTTCCTACACTCACCTTTGGTTCGGAGCTCTGGGTAGTGACCGAAAGAAAGAGATTGCGTATACAAGCGGTGGAAATGAGTTTCCTCTGAAGGGTGACTGGGCTCTCACTTAGAGATAGGGTGAAGAGCTCGGTCATTCGGGAGTAAAGCCACTACTCCTTCACATCAAAAGTAGCCAACTGAGGTGATCCAGACATCTGACTAGGATGCCTCCTGGACGCCTCCTTGGTGAAGTGTTTCAGGCATATCCTACTGGGAAGAGGCCCTGAGGACATGCTGGAGAGATTATATCTCTCTGCTGGTCTGGGAATCCCTCGGTGTCCCCCTGAATGAGCTGGAAGAGATGGCTGGGAGAGGGAGGGCTTGTCTGTTTAGACTGCTGCCCCCGCAACCCAAACCCGGATAAGCAGCAGAAGATGGATGGATGGATGGATGGATGGTGTTTCTTTTGCTCTCAAACCCCATGGGGATAGCATGCTGGAACGTAATGCAGCAGCCAGATTTTTTTTCTGTGAGGTTTGTAGGTCTCTCAACTGGATAAAGTTGCTATAAATGGCTTGTTTCAGCCTGATGCTTACTAGCTGCTCATGAGGATGTGCATGCTCATGAGATTTGGTCGTGTGTGTGTGTGTGTGTGTGTGTACAATTCAACATTTGGTATGACCACCTTTATTCGTTCTTCAGGATGGAAAGAGTTCTCCTTTTATTCTGTTCTCTGTCAAGATGATCCCACACTGCTTCAATAATGTTGAGGTCCAGGCTCTGGGAAGGCCTATCCATGTATGCTTTTACTGCACTGGCAGTGTGTTTGTGGTCATTGTCATGCTGACAAATGAAGCCGTTGCCAATCAGACGCTTTCCAGATGGCACTGCATGGTGGATCAAAATCTGATGGTACTTTAATGCATTCATGAGTACATCAATTTTGTCAAGATCCCCAACATCACTGGCTGAAATGCAGCCCCAAACTATGATAGAGCCTCCACCATGTTTTACAGATGGCTGTAGACACTCACTGTTGTACCACTCTTCTGACCTACTCCGTATATATTAATTATTTGAACCAAAGATTTCAAATTTGGATTGATCTCTCCATAAGACCTGTTGCCACTGATTTTCTCTCCAGTTCTTGTGTAATTTGGCATACCTCAGCCTTTTCTCCCCATTTCCCTTCCTTAAGAATTACTTCTTAACAGCAACCCTTCCATTGAGACCATTTCTGACGAGGCTTCGGTGAACAGTAGATGGATCAACTGAAGGGCTAGATGCATCTCTCAGGTCCTGTGTCAGATCTTTGCTGATTTTTTTTTTCTATTTCTTAAGGACATGACTTTCAGATACTGTTCATCTGCTGCAGAATGTTTTTAGGCTTGCAACATCTTCTTTTGTCCTCCACTTATTCAGCTTCCTCAAATTTTTTAGGGACACAGTGCACACCATGCTGATATGCCAAGTTTTTGGGTAATGGCTCTTTGAGAATCACCTTGTTGGTGCCGAATTACTATTTTAAGCTTATCAAACTGTGATATTGTTGGCAGATTTTGTAGATTAAACTAAAGAAATGGGAACAAGTTATGTGTGGTGTTTTTTTGAGAAAAGCTGTTAGTAACAAAGAATACACACACTTTTTGGGTTTGGTTCCTTTAACGACATAATGAGAAGCAGGAATCTACTTTTCTTTTTTTCTTTTTTTAAAAGCTGTAGATCTGTAACCATATGGTGCAGTATAGAAGCCTAGCTGAATGTATCCCAGTGGTGCTTTTTGAAATTCAAGGCAGATTTTGTATAAATTCTGTTAGGAAGACTTCAGCCAGCCAGGCCCGAGGGGAAGACAGAGAGAGGTACAAAAAGAGAAAAACCCATTCTGTAGTGTTGACAGGTGAAGTAGTGGAGTAGCATATACACTATGTGCTCTCAGTGTTAAAAGCTGAATAGTCATCTTGGTATCCTGAAAGTTAAAAAAGAGAGAGAGAAATGAGAGAAAAGGAATCCTGAACCAAAAAGCTTCTTGTCTACTTAAAGGTATATGTGCTGTGGCAAGTGACAGTAAGTGCCATTTGTTTGTCCCACTGTCAACAGACAGACAGATAAAAGAAAGCCACATAATGGAGGTTGGTTCTTTGTCTTCCATGCTTTCAAAATACAATTACCAGTCTCTACTCAGAGCTGCCTGCAGTGCTTTTTCTTTAGACATGAAAAGGAGGCACCCAGGCCACTAAATCTGACCTCTATGAAAGAATTAGAATTAATGTTAAATAACATTCTTCTGTCATTTTTCTTTATAACAAATGACAAAAATAAACTGATTTTATAGCCTGCCAACAACCTCAGCAATCCTGTTTAAGGATGTCACGATAACAAAAATGTAGTAGTCGGTACCAATACCACTAGAATTACATGATTATCGATACCCAATTCAATACCAAAAGAAAAGGACTTTCCCATGTACTTAAACATAAAAACCTTTATTAAATAGTCATTTTGAATCACTGGCATAGTGGCAGCAGACCGATTATTTAAAATGTTAACATCATATGTTGTTGACAGGACACAGACTGAAATGTTAGGATGGTTGCCGAGTAGCCTATTAACGTTACTATGAGGTATAATGTTAGTTACATTAGTTAGTGTTATTTTTTTTAAACAACGCTAGTGCCAGCTGTCTCAAACAAAATGGTAATGTGTATTTCAGGATAATAAGAGGGATAATACTTTGGATCTTGTAAATATGAATTGAAGCTGACTCAAGTTGAATTATGTGAACAGATCTGGATACCGGTCTTTTAGGTGCCTTGCTAAATTGAAGTGGAGCTATCAAGGCAGCTGTACTAGGTCACCATCTTCCAAGTGTATTTTTTTGCTGTGCCGTTTGTAGTTTTTCCTGTGCTTGCAGGCTTCTTTCTTCTTCATCATCATATAAGGATAGATTAGAACATGAAGCCATATGCTTGGTACATACGCTGCCTATGGTACTAAAGAAAAACAAGTACCGTCGCATTTTCAGAATTTTGGTATTGAAAGAATACTCTAAGTATCGGTTATGGTGACATTCGCAGTCCTGCTGAACAAAATTCTCACCCGACTGACTGAATTCTGAATTAAAACTGTAGAACAGTTTAGAATGAACGCCTTTGGAGCATCTAATTGCTCACAGCGAGACCTACTACATCCTTATACTGTACCAGAGTCAAAGAAATTCTGTTGTTCATACTCTTTAGGTCAAGTTAGACAAATTAGACAAATACTGCATTCATAATGCGGCTGTGGCTCAGGAGGTAGAGCGAGTCGTCTACTAATCGGAAGGTCAGTGGTTTGATCCCTGGCTCCCCTAGTCTGCATGCCGAAGTATCCTTGGGCAAGATACTGAACCCCACGTTGCTCCCGATGCATTCATCGGAGTGTGAGTGTGTGAATGTTAGTAAGCACTTAAGTGTAGATAAAAGTGCTGTATGAATGTATGTGTGCCTGGGTGAATGTGGCCTGTAGTATAAAGTGCTTTGAGTACTCAAAACTGAGTAGAAAAGTGCTATATAAGTACCAGTCCATTTACCATAATATGATAATCACACTTTGTGCCTTGGCCTTCTACCTACCACTTTTTTCTAGCACTTAAACAACATTGTTACTTTATCCTTTTTTTTTTTTTTAAAGACAAGTC
>VUQI01059769.1:0-13287 GCA_015106735.1 Paratilapia polleni
GCCTGTCCTTCCACGATAGTTCCTGTTCTCGCTCCTCTTCTTTCTCGGGTTTCTGCTGCCTGAGGTATTCACTAAGCACATGGTCAGTTGTCGCCATCTTCCTGATGTACTCATGGATCTTTGTTGTTTCATCCTGGATAGTGGTTCTAAAACTCACTAGTCCTCGGCCTTCTTCCTTCCGCTTAGCATACAGTCTCAGGGTGCTGGATTTGGGGTGAAACCCTCCATGCATCATAAGGAGCTTTCTTGTCTTGATCTCAGTGGCTTCTATCTCCTCCTTTGGCCATCTTATTATCCCAGCGGGGTATCTGATGACCGGCAGGGCATAGGTGTTGATTGCCCGGATCTTGTTCTTCCCATTCAGCTGACTTCTCAGGACTTGCCTTACTCTCTGCAGGTATTTGGTGGTTGCAGTTTTTCTAGTGGCCTCTTCATGGTTCCCATTTGCCTGTGGGATTCCAAGGTACTTGTAGCTATCCTCAATGTCTGCTATGTTGCCTTCTGGTAGTACAGTCCCCTCAGTTCTGACCACTTTCCCTCTTTTTGTTATCATTTGACTCCACTTCTCCAGTCCGAATGACATTCTGATGTCGTTGCTGTAGATCCTAGTGGTGTGGATCAGGAGATTCGAACCCCGGTCTTTCTTTGTGAATTTGTATGCTTAAATTGTTTTTTGCTGATTTTTGGTTTATTTTTTGGTGGTCTGGGAGCAGATACAGTCTCTACGGGAATGGAGACTGCAACTCTGCTTCCTGGTCTCAACTCTGGATAGTCACATTTTGGGAGGGGGGTTAATAAATTCGGCCATATTTATAGAAAGTTGCTCCATCCAAAGTGGGATGGATGCCGTCTCTCCTAATAAGACCAGGTTTACCCCAGAAAGTTTCCCAATTATCTATGAAGCCCACATTGTTTTGTGGACGCAACTCAGACAACCAGTGATTTAAAGAGATCATGCGGCTAAACATGTCACTACTGGTCTGATTAGGGAGGGGACCAGAGAAAACTAAAAAGTCCGACATTGTTTTGGCAAAGTTAAACACCAACTCAATATTACTTTTAGTGACCTCTGATTGACATTAATGCCAACATGAATTACAATCTTACCAAATCTACGTTTATCCTTAGCCAGCAGTTTCAAATTTCCTTCAATGTCGCCTGCTCTGGCCCCTGGAATACAATCGATTATGGTCACTTCATGTTCTTAAGAACAGAGTCACCAATAACCAGAGTTTTTTTCCTGTGGGGAAAATCGATTTGAAACATAAACGGGTTGGTGTACCGGGGGCTTTTGTTTCAGACTATGCTTCCTCCTCACTGTCACCCAGCCAGCCTAATTTCCTGGCTGCTCGGGGCAATCTGTTGGGGAACAGCTAACTGGGGCTAAGCTACCTTCGCCCACACCGGCTACAGAGGCCTGGCTAGCTACAGCTCAACGGTGCGGAGCCGAGTCTCCAATTCATTGAACCTGGCCTCCAAAGCTTCAAAATGGCTACATTTATTACAAGTTATTAATAAAGGAGGCCGAGAAAGAGCTAAACATTTCACACACAGAGCAGGAAAGTGCAGGTGAGACAGGAGAAGCCATGCTGCCAGTGATTCATACACTAATAGCTACACTAAGCTAGCGAATCCCTAAAGACACAATGAGTGAATGATATCAATATAATTTGCAGGTGATTCAGCAGAAAGTGTGCTACTAATAAAGCAGGTGTAGGTTACACTATGAAAATAAGTCACTATGTAAAAGTTAGTTAATTAATCAAGTGGTCACATGTCTGCAAAACCTCAATAGGAGTTCAGTTAGTACTCCACCTATATTTTCTAAAGTTTTAGAAAAAAACAAAAAAGCTCATCATTTAATGAAAACATACAGAATCAATTAAAATCCTACATCAAGTACAGTTTGGCTTCCCTCAGCCTTATTCCATAGAGACTGCCAGTTGCTCTTTGATTGAACAACTTCAATCTTTGTTGGAATAAAAGGGATCTGGATCTCATAAGGCCTTTGATACATTAAATCATGACATTCTTATTCTAAAACTTTGCAATTTTCTTTTTTTTCCTGATAAAACCCTACAGTGGTCTGAATCTTATCTTTCTAACTATGAACTATGTATTATTACTAATAATGGAAAACCATCCTTTCTAAATTCTATAACAGGTGTTGCACAGGTGTCTGTTCCCAATCTACTTCTCTTTAGTTTATTCATAAATGACCATGGAGCAGCATGGTTTGAAAACTCCTGTCTCACACGCAACATTAAGAAAACTGTCAGTTTGCTCTTCTTCCAGGGCTTGGTCTTCAAAAGAAGCCCATAAGTTACATCAGAAAATTTAAGGGCAGTCTATAGGACAGGTTTCAGAGGTAAAATATTTTGGTCTTATTTTAAATTCCCATTTAAAAGACTTATTAGAGACTGTTTTTATTTCTTGTTGCAAATAGTTTTATGCACTCTGATTTTTGTCTCATTTAAATTATTGTGTAACCTCCACTACAGTCAAGCCTCTTACAGTCAAGCAATTAAAAATTTAGATAAGAAGCTGATAAGGCCACACCATTCCCACGTTCTTAAGAAATTAAATATCACATTTGCTAATCATAGAGTAATTTATAAATGCTTACATAATTAGGCTCCCTAGGTGCTCCAGGTGCTAAGTGACCTGAAAGCTTTGGGCTCGGTGACACTAGGAGCACCTACTGGAGACTGCCATGTGCCATTACGAAAATCCTCATTTGGACAAACTGTTCAGGGTATCAACATGGGAAACTCCTTACCTAGAGAACTCAAACTGGATCCTGACTTTGATCATTTTTAAACTGAAACAGTATTTATAGTAATCAGTCACACAATCATGAATAATCTGCAGTCTCTCGTTTTATGGTAATTCATTATACTGACCTGTTTGTGCTCTATTCTGTCTGTCTGCATTTTGTTGTGTTATGAGTTTTATGTTTCCTAACATATGTGTTTATTGTTTAGACTGTCTATCTTATTTAATATATTTTAAAAGCCGAATGGGGACGGGCATTACAAACTAGTTTAGGCTATGATATGTGACATGGTTCATGGACTTGTTCTTATATAGCGCTTTTCTACCCTACTTGAGCACTCAAAGCGCTTTATACAACATGCCTCATTCACCCATTCACACACACATTCATGCAAGTACTTCCCTCTATACTGTGCAATTTATCTAACATTCACACACATTCACACTCCGATGAACGCATCGGGGACAACTGGGGGTTCAGTATCTTGCCCAAGGATACTTTGGGATGTAGACTGGAGCGGCCAGGGATCCAACCACCAACCTTCCGATCAGTAGATGACCCGCTCTACCTCCTGACCCACAGCCACCCCCAGTAATATTTATATGGAAGTAATTAATGTGAATCCCAGATTCCTCTCCATATGTCAATCACGTATTCATGATGTCTTGTAATTATAAGACATCATCAATACACAATGTCTTGTGATTACAAGACATCATGTATGGAGCAGGTCTTCAAAGGGAAAGATGGCATGCTAGCTAACTATGTTCTTGTTCTCTAGGTGCCCATTTGCGTAGGTGCCATGATGAATCTGTGAGAGGTATTTGACTCCCAGGGATAAGAATATGTTGGCCTACTATTGGTTTCTTTAGCTAATAATCATTATTTATCAACCTGATTTTCAGTGTTTCCAAACTTATAAATGAAAACATTAGTTGATTTTTGTGTAAGTGAACATTTTCCCCTGAAATGCACCAATTTACCTCTCTTACTGGGCTATTAAAATGGCCATGCCACCCATATCAATAAGAATTACTATACTAAGAGGCATTAAAAACATAACAGGCACCGATGAAAAAATTTTCATGCATGCAAATTAATATAGCAAAACAATTAAGAGTACTGAAAAGGGGGTTAGTAGCTTATTTCATGTGAGTAGTCTTGGAAGGCCAAGTTGCCTTGTCTTTACTCGCCTGATGTGAATCCCATCTAGCACCTTTGCGACATTCTGGGTCAGTGCATACACCAGCAGGATGACCCACTAATTACTCACCATGAGCTCCAAGATGCTCTCCTGGCTGAGTGGGATAGATACCTGAGAGGCAGATCAACAATCTGGTGACCTCAATGCCACGGAGGGTCCAGGCACTCCTAGCAGCCAACAGTGGACACACACTCTATTGATGTTGTGCCAACTGTAGAATCCAGAAGGACATCATTCTGTCAAACTCACAACTTCTGGTGTATGCAATGGGTCTGTGATCTTCCATACTCTATTAAAACATTTTTTCCACTGCATTTGTAATATATTCTATTAAATATATGAAAATGCTACAGTATTGAATTTTTAATACCTCTTTTCTTAAAAATCTCTGGAATTCATCTAGCTAAGGTTGTGGGGGCACAGAGTATATCTTATTAAATTCTTTCAAGATATTCTGGCTCCAGATAGCTGTCTTATTTTTCAGTTTTTCACTGTTTTATTTCAGTGATTTGATTGCCTTAAATGAGTCTGCTGTCTTCAGACATTCAGTTGCTGTTTACTTTACTGAAACTAAATCTGCCTTTCAGCACCTACACTATCAACCTCTTCTTTTCCAACACTCCCATGCACGCAAGCTGTTTTTCTGTGTGCATTGCTTCCAAACACATTGTACATAGTATCCATCTGCCAACACAGACAGAAAGATGACACTTCAATCACACAGTGCAAATCCATGTCTGGTTGCACGTCTTGCCACCCAGCATGTGTTTGACAAATGGCAACATGCAGAAAGAGGCCAACTTCAACATCAACCCAAAGCAGAAGAAAATCTTCACAGCTTGATACCATGGCAGCTAAATTCAGATTAAAACAACTTTAGGAACAGTGTCACTGTGTACCAAGCTCTGCCAGTGACAGCAACAAGGTGTATGAATATCATGACGCAGGTTTTGATTTGAGCATCATTTTAGTGTTACATTTTCTGTCTTGGAGCTATATACATTTGTCCAGAGGAGCCTCCTAGTTTTCCAAACCAAATCAACAATTTAATCAAATACAGGTATGACTGTGTGTTCTTTACCTTGGGGAGTAGATCTTATCCAGCTTTGGCCTATACATGGATGCTAGTTTTTGCCAGGTTTTGGGCTGTTGGGCTAGTTACATCTAAGAGCTAAACCCCTTTAGCAGTATTTGAAGTAGCTTAAAGTCAAGTATATTAAGTATACCCTGATATTAAGACCACTTTACTTTGGAAATTTCTGATCTGTCTTTCTTCTCCCATTTGACATTGCTACTGCAATTTCCAGCATCTAGGCTACTGTTGGGCCAAGACTATTTGGCTACCTTCACACTGGCCCTTTCAGATGCAGTTTTATGCAAATAATATTACAATATTAGTCATAACGACTCTTTATTTTTTGTGTATATCAAAACACCGATTTTTTCCAAGGGCTTAGTCAACTCCAACATTACATCTGTAGTGCTGTTTTGAGTGTGTCTATGGTTGCTTTATGCCAGCCATGCAAAACAGAGCCTGAAAGAGAGTGCCAAAACATGAATATGGAATCAAAACTCCAAACCCACAATTATTCCATGGGACAGCACTTCAGAGAATTCCCCTAACAGATCTGGAAATGGGAGGTGGGTGGGGTTTTGGCTGTTGACAGACTGAAACATCTCTACTGGTGGGACACCCTTTGGATTAAAAAGCCCATAGGTGTCCGTGATCCAGACTTGTTTCTCTTAGGTCTGGATCAGGAGTCTTCTCTCATGTGATTTAACTGTCTGGTTTATAGGCCTGTGTGACTTATTTGAAGGTGCTAGTGAGAAAAAAATCCATCTGTGTATTTTCTTTTGTTTTTAATCACCAGTTTATTAATGTTTGTTATGTTGTATATATTATGCTGCAGTATATTATGTTTCTGATGGTATTGGCTTTGGACAGAGACAGAGAGAGAGATTACTGTATATCACATTTTGGGCATTCTGCACTTAGAAATTCCAGATTTTACCTTAAAGGTGTCTAGTATAAAGGCAGGAACAAAATCTGTTCAGAGATGGTGACTGGTAGGTGAATTTTTGAACTTTGAAGCTCAGTAATCAGTACACAAACAAATGTAAAAGCAATTTTTTGACTGACAACAGCTGGGAGCAGCTACTCCCTGTAGTTCTTTGTCAAGGAATGTTTAGAATGCATAATAGCGCCTAAGACTGAAAATGGTCATTTTTACATTTCCATGTATTTACAGATAAATTAACAGAGTAGAGGCTATCTGCCTTCCTATGCTTCCAGGCTCTACGCTATGCTAAGCTTTTTATCTTCAGGCTCTATAGATTTGTACTTTACCTCCAAATATTACATTGGTAAAGTTTTCTAGGAATGGAAAAGACTTTTTTTTTTTTTTAAAGCCACCACATTATAAAAATGATGAATCCTAATTGTTACTATTGTTACTATATGTTACTATCCTAATTGTTACTATATTTCCTGTTTGGTTTTTGCAGTATATTTACACATCATTAATATATTTTACTGACACAGTTTACAAAATATATTCTTTGCATTTTATTAGTCATGTACTATTTCCAATACTCTCCTTTGAAACCTGTGTTATTTATGTCAAGTCTTTGTTTTGCAGCTATGGTGAGCCAGGGAATCATGAAAATTTCATTTTTTTGTCAGCTTGTATTTCAATTATTACATTCTCATATGGTATGTTTTGTGTAGTGAGTGAAAGTGGCCTCTTACTGCTGTGTGATGGATGCATATGTTGCTCCAAAAAAAAACAAAGCAAAAAACAACAAACTCAAAATACCCACAAGTTCTGCTTGGCAATAACTTCTTGTCTCCACTCATCTCTCTATTTTTCTGCCATGCTCACGCTCTCTGCTCCCACCAGTTGGAGGCTTTCTACTCAATCTTCACCACGGAGCAACAGGACCATGTTAAGTCAGTGGAGTATCTGCGCAGTAACTTCAGGCCCATCCAGAGCTTGGATAACCGCCATGTTTTTAAGTCAGCAGTTAAAGATGCCTGGTTGCCTGACCTGACTGACAGCGGCAGCAGCCCCTATGGCACAGAGGCTTCCAAAGGTAGGACTACTAAGACCTAAGTTTCAAATACAAGTATGCATTTTCTTTTTTCCATATCATCTTAAATAATCTAATTCATGTAGAAACAGGTATATAGAGTCTCTTGGTTCTATATGCCTCTTACATTACCCAATACTCTTACACACATCGGGTTTCCCTTAGTACAGTTAGGACAGCTAGAAAACTGCTTTTGCACAGTAACTCTTAGGGTAATGGTTGTTAAACCTGTTGAGTCTCCGTATTAGGATGTCAAACTCCACCTGACAGTGTCACTTTAAGTGCCTTGAGGTGACTGTTGTTGTGGTTTGGAGCTATATAAATAAAATTGAATTGAATTGAATTGAATATACCTGCAGTTTAGATCTATGCTTGGATCAAGATATAGAAAAACGGTACCAAAATTCACTTGTGTTCACATACAAACACTAAAAACCTAATAAAAGTGACACTGCTTTAAACCCTGCTAAATCCTGCATTTAGTTAAACCTCATGTATCGTGAAATACTATATTTTGATGATAACAAAGAAAATGACCATGATATTGTCCTAACACTGGATAAAAGCAATACAAGCTAAACTGAAATGTAGATTTATTTCATATTTTGAGTTCTAACAGAAAAAAATAAAGTAGCATATTTTGTAGTACTGCATACTACCTAGACAACATCACTAATTTCAGGCTACATCCACACGTACACGGATATTTTTTATACCGCTGATTTTTCTGGGTTCGTTTTGAAAAATATCTCGGGTCCACATGAAAATGCAAAAAACAATCTCAACCACTGTCAAGAGCATACCAAAGCAACAGGTGGAGAAATAACCCTAACCATAAAGAAATGTTGGCCAATCAAAAGCCTACAAACAATAACACGGCACACAGTCTGACATCAAAAAAGGAGAAAAAGGCACACACCTTTGACGTTGCAACACAAAATCTCAGTTTTTCTCGTTCACATGTAAACGAAGAAATAGAATTTCTGAAAATCTTCACCCTGGAAGGAATTTTTCAAGAGTTCCTTTTTCAATGATCAGAAACACAGTGTACATGTGGACAAAAGGCCAAAAAGCGTAGAAAAAGCTACGTTGTACCCATGTATGTGTGGACAGGGCCTAAGACCACCAACACATTTTTCCACTTATATTTACCCTTATGTTAGAACTGCCAATTTTGAGTCTTTTACATTTTAAAAATCATGTAACTCTGTTAAAATAAAAAAACCCATAATCTCATATTTCATTACTTTTAATAAACTAGGGCAGCTGTGGCTCAGGAGGCAGAGTAGGTTGTCTACTAATTGGAAGGTTGGTGGTTCGACTCCTGGTTACCCCAATCTGGATGCCGAAGTGTCCTTGGGCAAGATACTGAACCCCAAATTGCTCCCGATGCGCTCATCGGAGTATGAATGTGTGAGTGAATGTTAGAAAAAAGTGCTTGTATAAATGATTGGGTGAATGAGATATGTAGTATTAAACGCTTTGAGTACTCACATAAAGTAGAAAAGTGCTATATAAGTCCATTTTCTTTTCCTAAAATGGGTTTATTCATCATATAGTTAATTTTGGCGTGTGTCACATAAAAAGAAATACAATTATGACTACTTACACCTAGAACAGCCAATAGAGTCATTTTGACACCATAGAAATTAATGTAAAATGCTGTGCTCATTATGCCCGGTTGCTTAGCAACACTACTGTTTACACACTGTTTGATATGAAGGCTGCTATAACATGAGCCAAAACTAGCTAGATGTGATTAACAGACAAATATATAGAGGATTGTAGTTAGATAAAGATGAATAATTACTGCAGGGCTGAACGGGTCGCGAATGAGATGTTGAGCTGGGGCAGAGTATGTGTCTGGAAGCTTGGAGAACTGGGCAATGCGCTGACTGTGCAGAACAGCAGGGGGAATGTAGCTGAACTGAGCAGAGAGTCCAGAGTGTGGAGAATTAATCTGAGCAAATAAACAGTGAAATCTGTACCAGAGCAGTTGAATTGGATGGGTTTCAGGCCTGAGGTGCAGAGCTAAGGAGGTAAAGGGCTGCAGGCTGAAATGGAGCAGTGAGGACAGTGGATGAAAGAGAGGCTGCAGGTCCAATGAAGAGGAGGCAGATGTGGACAAGATAATAAACTTTTACTGTTCTACTTTTACAACAATGAATCTATTAAAATGTGTTTCTTTTTTTGTTGTAGCCAACTATGAGGTCAATTTTAAAATGTAGGCAATGACCCATTCAATCTGTTTCACAGTGAGCGTTCTTTTTTATACCTTCTTTGTTTTAGCATAAATAATACCACATATTATCCAAAATTAATTTTTAACATTTCTGTAATGTTCTTTTCTCCATAATAATTAAATTGTTTAAATGTTTTAGTTGTTTTTTAGCTATTTGTTGTATTACTAGATTCTGAAATATATTTTACCTTTACGATCTGTAATGAAATGATCTAATAATTTGTAAAACTAAAAAAAACCTCTACAAATCTGTATTTTGTCAAATCTTACTCAGAAAAATTAGATGAAAATTAACAGCTTAACTTACTCAAGAAATCCCAGGTTACTTCCTGAACTGCTCCAATATTCTCACATTGTTCTTGCATGGTGACATTTCTTAATTTTAATAAATATTAATATGATATGCCCAGATTGTTTTCTCTTTTTCTGTGTGTGTGTGATCTGGACTAGCTCTGTCTTTTCACCAGCAAGCTTGGTAACTCCCCTAACATAAGGCAGTGGGAGGCACACCAGCCATTCTCCCACTCCTGCCTCATTACCAGTCAAACAAGACTACACGTTGTGCAGTTTGTGCTTCTGTGCATGCATGCATGTTTATGAATGTGCACATTTTCCTCCATTGGGTTTATAAGTCTGCATGTGTGGCATAGCATCTGTGCTGTGTCAACTGTCCTAGCAGGGTTTTGTCCCATCCTTCATGCACACTTCCATATGGTCGACTAGGAAAGAGGTACATCAGCGAGATATACACAAACCCACTCATGCACATACGTGTGTGTGTTTTTGTGTTGTTCTGGCACATTATGCTGCTCGTGTAGGATGTCCTTGAGTGCTGGTATAGGACTTTATTCTGTATGCAGATCTATAAGGTTGGCAGAGGAAATGCAGATGAGGAGGAGGAGAGAAAAGCTGGGGAAAAAAGTGTAGAATTACAGCTGAAACAAAAACAAAAGCCAGAGAAACAGATACATATACACCGGTCACTTTATTAGGTACACCTCTTCAACTACTCATTAACACAATTATCTAATCATCCAATCACATGGCAGCAACTCTGTCCATTAATTCAATTCAATTCAATTCATTTTTATTTATATAGCACCAAATCACAATAACAATTGCCTCAAGGCGCTTTATATTTCACGGTAAAGACCCCACAATATCAGACAGAAAACCTCAACAGTCAGACGACCCCCTATGAGCAAGCACTTCGCTACAGTGGGAAGGAAAAACTCCCTTTTAACAGGAAGAAACCTCCAGCAGAACCAGGCTCAGGGAGGGGCAGCCATCTGCCGTGCCCAGTTGGGGGTGAGGAGAAACAGAGAGTAGAGGGACATAGGACAAAAGAGACACTATGGAAGAGAGCCAGAGTTTAATAATAACTAATGATTAAATGCAAGTGGTGTATAAACACATGGAGAGTGAAAGGAAGTGAATGAAGATGAAATGCTCAGTGCGTCATGGGAAACCCCCAACAGCCTAGGCCTATTGCAGCATAACTAAGGGATGGTTCAGGGTCACCTGATCCAGCCCTAATTATAAGCTCTATTAAAAAAGAATGTTTTAAGCCTAGTCTTACAAGTAGAGAGTGTGTCTGTCTCCCGAATCCCAACTGGGAGCTGTTTCCACAGAAGAGTGTCCTGAAAGCTGAAGGCTCTGCCTCCCATTCTACTTTTAAATACCCTGGGAACCACAAGTAAGCCTGCAGTCAGAGAGCGAAGTGCTCTATTGGGATAGTATAGTACTATGAGGTCTTTAAGATATGATGGGGGCTGATTATTTAAGGTGTTGAATGTAAGGAGAAGGATTTTAATTTCACTTATGGATTTAACAGGGAGCCAATGAAGAGAAGCTAATATGGGAGAAATATGGTCTCTCTTTCTAGTCCCTGTCAGTACTCTTGCTGCAGCATTCTGGATTAACTGAAGGCTTTTCAGGGAGCTTTTAGAACAACCTGATAATAATGAATTACAATAGTCCAGCCTAGAAGTAATAAATGCATTAACTAGGTTTTCAGCATCACTCTGAGACAGGATGCTTCAAATTTTAGCGATATTGCTCAAATGCAAGAAAGCAATCCTACATATTTATTTAATATGTGAGTTGAAAGACATATGAAAGACAAGATTCCTCACAGTGTTACTGGAAGCAAAAGTAAGTATCTGGTTAGATGCCATATTTCCTTTGAATTGCATTACAGTTGCATTGCAGTGTTTTTTTTTTCTCTGCAGTAAAATATTGTGGTCAACGGTATTGAATGCTGCACTGAGGTCTAACAGGACAAGCATAGAGATGAGTCCAGTGTCAGATGCCATAAGAAGGTCATTAGTAACCTTCATTAGAGCTGTTTCCAAACTGTGATGAATTCTGAAGCCTGACTGAAACTTTTCAAATAAACCATTCCTCTGCAGATGTTAGCTGTTTTACAACTCCTCTTTCAAGAATTTTAGAAATAAAAGGAAGGTTAGAGATCGGCCTATAATTAGCTAAGACAGCTGGGTCAAGAGAAGGCTTTTTAAGTAATGGTTTAATTACTGACGTCTTAAAGGCCTGTGGTACGTAGCCCGTTAATAATGATAGGTTGAGCATAAGACTGAAGCATTAATTAATGGTAGGACTTCTTTGAGCAGTCTTGTAGGGATGGGGTCTAATACACACGTTGATGGTTTGGCGGAAGTAACTATTAAAGTTAACTCATTTAGACTCTTTCTCTCCGATTGATCTTTCTGAGTATCAGCAGTTTTGAAAGTTGCTGTACATAATGATAAGTCTGTGGGACGGCTGTGAATAGTTTTTTCTCTAATGGTTAAAATTTTATTTGTGAAGAAATTCATTATGTCGTTACTAGTTCTGTGGCTCAGGAGGTAGAGCGGGTTGTCTGCTAATCGGAAGGTCAGTGGTTTAATCCCTGCCTCCCCTAGTCTGCATGCTGAAGTATCCTTGGGTAAGATACTAAACCTCACATTGCCTAAGTCTGGATAGTCTTTCAGAAAGACATCTACTGTTATAAATTTTATTCCCCACTGCAGTGTAATCCATTATTGTAAATTCAAAAATTACTAAACAATGATCAGATAGAAGTGGGTTTTCAAGGAATACAATTAAATGTTCAGTTTCTTTGCCATATGTCAGGACAAGATCCAGAATGTGATTAAGTTAGTGGGTGGGCTCATTTACATTTTGAGAGAAGCCAATTGATCGTAGCCGAATCACTGTCAGCATGGCTTCTCCTGTCTCACCTCTTTCCTGCTGTGTGTCAAATGTTAAGCTATTCCTCGGCCTCCTTTATTAATAATGATACTTGTAATAAATGTTGCCAGTTTGTAGCTTTGGAGGCCAGGCTCAATGAGTTGTAGACTTTAGACCTTTGAAAATCCTGTAGCTAGCCAGGCCCCTGAAGCCGCTGCAGGCGAAGGTAGCTTAGCTCCAACTAGCTCTATCCCAGCAGGCCCCGAGCAGCTGGGGAATCAGGCTGGCTGGGTGACAGTGAGGAGGAAGCGTAGTCCGAAACAAAAGCCCCCGGTAAATCGATTCTCCCCACTCAGCGACACACCCGGTGAGGAAAAAACTCTGGTTACTGGCGAAACTATTCTCAGAAACGTGAAGCTAGAGACTCCAGCGACCATAGTCGATTGTATTCCAGGGGCCAGAGCAGGCAACATTGAAGGAAATTTAAAACTGCTGGCTAAGGATAAACGTAGGTTTGGTAAGATTGTAATTCATGTCGGCAGTAATGACACCCGGTTACGCCATTCGGAGGTCACTAAAATTAATATTGAATCAGTGTGTAATTTTGCCAAAACAATGTCGGACTCTGTAGTTTTCTCTGGTCCCCTCCCTAATCGGACCGGAAGTGACATGTTTAGCTGCATGTTCTCTCTAAATCGCTGGCTGTCTGAGTGGTGTCCAGAAAACAATGTGGGCTGCACAGATAATTGGCAAACTTTCTGGGGAAAACCTGGTCTTATTAGGAGA
>VUQI01059773.1:0-11804 GCA_015106735.1 Paratilapia polleni
AGAGCCTTCAGCTTTCAGGCCCCTCTCCTGTGGAACCAGCTCCCAGTTTGGATTCAGGAGACAGACACCCTCTCTACTTTTAAGATTAGGCTTAAAACTTTCCTTTTTGATAGAGTTTATAGTTAGGGCTGGATCAGGTGACCCTGAACCATCCCTTAGTTAAGCTGCAATAGGCTTAGGCTGCTGGGGGCTTCCCATGATGCACTGAGCACTTCCTCTTCCTCACTTCCTTTCACTCTCCATGTGTTTATACACCACTTGCATTTAATCATTAGTTATTATTAAACTCTGTCTCTCTCCTATAGGTGTGTCTTTTTGTCCTGTCTCCCTCTGCTCTCTTTTGTTTCCCCTCATCCCCAACTGGTTGCGGCAGATGGCTGCCCCTCCCTGAGCCTGGTACTGCCAGAGGTTTCTTCCTGTTAAAAGGGAGTTTTTCCTTCCCACTGATGCCAAGTGCTTACTCATGGGGGGTCGTCTGACTGTTGGGGTTTTCTGTCTAATATTGTAGGGTCTTTACCCTAAAATATAAAGTGCCTTGATGCGACTGTTTCATTGAATCAAATTGAACTGAAATTTCATTGAATTGAATTGAAATGAATTGAATTGAATTGAATTGAATTGACACAAAAGAAAACTAACCTTCAAAATAAAACAGGAAATAACCAAAAGAGACCAACAAGACTTAACACTTAATAAGATGTCAGGGACAAGGGAACACAGAGGAACCAGGGCATAAAGACAGAAATAAGACAGAGGGAGACAAAAACAGAAACACTAGGGAGACTACTACTACTACAAATCTGAACATGAACCAAAACACAAGATAACACCAAAAACTAAAACTAGACAAGTATCAAACACAGGAAACAAAGAAAGATGAAGAGATCAAAACAGGAAATCAAAACTTTAAACACTGGCCCAGAGCTAAACACCAAGTATAAACCAAAAGGACCAAGACCAGGCAGCAGAGACTGGTTTCTAACTAATCAACATTTCTGTTACCACCCTTATTCAGACGTCATTAACAGGCTGCACCTTGAGTGCATAATGTCTGTGATAATTAAGACCTTCAAACAAGGTGACAGCTTGGTTATAAAGCTCAATCAAAGACCCATTGTGTGGATAAGACTAAAAGGGTCTAATTCCTGACTCAAAATGTCCTTAAAGGAATATTCTTCAGTACTCAGTTACTTCGATTCAACTGCTGAGTATCCAGGAATGTTTCTGTGGCTGGGCAACCATACATGACTATGAATATGAAGCAGGGCAGTCCTGAAGAGGAGCATGACTCTCTATGTGGAAAAAAAGAGATGATTCCACCATTTTCATGTAGACTATACATGTTTGTAAATGGAGTTATACACAGAAGCATGGCAGCTGAGAGTCTTTAACCTGAGATACTGATTGTATTTGGCATGAATGCCTGGTGCCTGTATACGCCTGAGGCCCTGCCATGTTAATGGACGTGCAGCTTAACAGTGCTGTTGTATAAAATGCCTGATTGTATCATCTGTACATCGAATTCAACAGTGAGATATGTTATTTGAGTTTGCAGGTTTATTTCTCTGTGGCAACAAATGCAATAAATGGAGATATTCATCTCCATTTATTGTACATCTCCCTCTGGAGATGATCTGTTTAGTAATTGTTAGGAACAGACTTAACGATAAACAAAACCTAAAAAGTCTTAACACCGCACACATAACTTGTTTCCTTCTACATTCCAGGGTCGAGTCAGGGTCGAGTGCACACGGGAAGTCTATTGCCAACTCCCCAAAGGTTGCAGGAAAATTTAGCCCCACTCATGAATTCAATAAAATCCATCATGCTGCTGTACCAACAAAATACTTGCAAATATATGATGTTTAAAAAATAGAGTTTGCCCCCTCCTCATTTTCTGGCAGCTCTCTAAAGCCAACATTTGAATAAAGGCAAAAAAAATCCCCCCACTTACTTTCCCTCAGGCAAACTGCACTATTTTCCAGCTGTATGGCATTTTCATGTAAACTCTGAGGTATATCAATTATTTTTTTCCTCTGTTGACAGTCCTGATTCAATTAATTAGTAGTTTCATGAGCTCATTTTATTCATTCATGTATTGCATGTTCTGTGAATCAATACTACAAAATAATCTGATGTAACATACACTACGTGTGTTTCTTAAGCTCATCTTGTAAAAATCCTTTTTGTGCAAGGCGGTGCGTGAAAATGGAGTCTAAATGTCACACCAAAATAAATATCTATACTAAGTAACTGTACTTGATAGCATGCATACAAAGTCTTTGGATATTGTGGAATTGGGGCAGAGCTAAAGAGAAAAAAAGGACACAGACTCGTCAAAACAAGGTGTTAGAAAAGAAAGGTAGTGAGAGAGAGAGAGAGAGAGAAGATCAGTATCAGGTTCTGTTGGCCAAAAACACTATTTGACATATGTGAGTTGTGTATGAACAAGAGCGGGGAAAAAGCATGTGAGACACAGACGTTGAGGCAAACACACATTTACAACAAGCGACAGAAAGGGTGCAAAGATACCTGTCCAGTGCGGCTGTTTGCACCTTTTTTGTCAAGAGTGTCTTACACATAAGCACAGTTCTTTTGCACAGAGAGAAGCAGAGAAAGCAACACCTGTCTCCTGTTGTTAGCAATACTTACATCTAACACATGGTTAGCTGTGTCCAGAGCAGCAAAGCCGGTGCACTGTTTTTGGCACTTGGGTCTGTTTTGGTCGACATTTTAGTGCACGTGTGTGTCAAAGTGCAAATTAAAAAGGGTAGCTGTCCACAGGAGTTGGCAGCACTGTCGCCTGATGTGTTAGTGTGAATGAGAGTGGAGAGAAAGTGAGTAGGAGTTTAAAAGGGCCACCTGTCCACTGCAGTTAGAGGTGATTTTACTGGATGTGAAAGGGAGAGCAAAACAATCCGTGTGTGTATGTGCAGGTACGCTTGTCAGATAGATTTGAGGACACACACGTCTCATGTCCCCTCTTTTCTTCCAGCTTCTAGTCATCAGCTGCTCCACTGTCACACCACAATAACATAATCACACAAACACACCAAGGTGTATGTGTCAAAGTCAGACACATGTAAGAAACACAGGTAAAAACTGTCAGTTTATACAGTTTGTATAGTACAGTGCACCATTTCGGTCCTACATGTCTCAGTAATAGCTAAAGAAGATATATAATTAATTATAGTTAATGAAAGCCACATAATTGTAGTAATGCTTCACTCTAATTATTGTCCATAATGGGATTATTATGTGCATGTAAATGTGAGCAGTGATTAGAAGCAGCAAAACAAACATTTAATTATGACAATAAAATATGTGGCATGTCAGTGTGCGTGACTCATGGGTCTGTCTTTATGCAGCAGAGAAAAGTGTGATATTCTCTTATTTTGACCTGTTATAACCAAGAAATGGGAACAGATGGTGATGTGGATAGATGTTACATAATCTCTGTAATTGCAGTTTGATAAGATTATAATTGTATGTCTACATTTTTAGTTCCTTCCTGTTGAATTTGCAGGAACTGTATTGAAGGGCAGTTCTTTCTCCAGGAGGTTTATCAGTGCTTCTGACAAGTGTATTAAATTTGGGTTTCATATATTAGGAGAGTGCAGAGATGGACTTTTATTACTTTATGAGGTTCAGTCACAGGAGACAGTTTTTATTACCCACTAAATCTCCCTGATAGTTTATTGTAGATTAGGACAGTCCAGAATTAGACCTGCCATCATTACAAATATTGCCATTTGTACCAATTTCCAGAACGGTTATCAGCTGTATTGTTGTTTCTGTAAAGAGTTTGTGAAATGGCATTTCTATTAAGCGAAGGAAGTGAACGGTGATAAAGTTAGTGAGCCAGAAACGTAAGAGGCTGTTTTATTTTCTGAGGCATTTTTATGTCTTTTTTTACCTTATTAGTAGAACTCATCACTATTTTTCAAAATGGCTCAGCTAAACGCGCCATTAACGTGACAAAGAAACACCAAACAAGCATATGTGTTATGGCTATTTTACATTAAGGCACAGGGAAGTGAGACCTTAGTCCATTAATTAAATGGGTGGGTGAATGATGGTCTATTTAAATCATAGTTCACAAAAGATTTATTGATGAGCATATACAAGACGCTGTGGCTCTGTACACATACTATGATCACACACACTGCATATGACCTATCAAGAGAAAGAAAAACAAAACATGTCATACTTTAACATCCTGACCATATGGCAGTCCAGCTTAGCTGTCTTTTAATGACACACTTGCTATGAAAATGAATTAGTGTTTATATTACCAACATTCTACTTTCAACATTAGTTTAATTAACTTATTAATGACAATCTTTGGTTTGGAGCTATTGGTAAATCTATTCAATATACTATGAATTATTAAAACAGCCATTGTTAATGTTCCATTGCCTTTACAGAGAAATAATCAAGACATAATCATAATGGGCCCCGCGACAGACTGGCGACCTGTCCAGGGTGTACCCCGCCTCTCGCCCTGTGGTAGCTGGGATAGGCTCCAGCCCCCACCCGCGACCCTGAATAGGATAAGCAGAAGAAAATGGATGGATGGATGGATGGATGGATGGACGGATAATCATAATGGGAAATGCAGCTTTAATTCACTGAATTTAAGCATGTTTCAACTTGGATATGCTTAAAAAAACACACACACAAGATGAGCATCAACACACAATATAGCAGAAAATACTTTAACACATTCAAAAGTCTTTAATCTTATTGGTGATATCCTGTAAATGAGCTTCACCATGGTCTGGTGTACTTGAATAGTTTACATTTTTTAATGGGTTTTTATTCACTGAAGTTATTCCAAATGAGCAAATGCTCATCTTAGGGGTTTTTTTTTGTCAAGTGATATAGCTATAACACCCATGCGCAGTACATGATTATAACATTTCCATTTGGCATTTACAGACAATTTTCTGGGCCTTGGTTTTCAATTTTAGGGGATACTAATATTAAATGTAGTAGAAACAAGCATTTTCAAGCTGTGATTCACAGTAATTGCTCAGAATCTACTGCAATTGCTTCCAGGTAATCATTATAATCCCTGGGATTTGACTTTATTATTACTATGAAATTAAATAGAAACAGGTAGTTATTATTACATAGAAACTGCCACAGTTGTTTCCAGATAATCGGGACACTTTTTGATGTTTGTTTCAATCAATTTTTAACCTGGAATTAAATAGAAACAGGTAGTTTTTGCATTTCCCAGGTAAAAAAACCCACAGAATCAAACATATTTATTTTATTAACTCCAAACAAAAGAGAATGTTTGGCCCATAAGGTAGGCATAATTTCAGCATTATAATATCTTAATAGTGATGTGAAAGTATCAGCCTATATTTCCTTATTATGAGGTTTCTACCACACTGATACACTGATGTCACTATATTATTATTATTATTTTCAAATACGATATATATAAATTTCAGTATAATATTACTCAGCTAAAACCAAGCTCAATACCAAGCTATTACTTGGTAGTTAAATTACATGATAATTTGTGATTGTTACCTTTTTATTTACAGATTATTACCACCCACTACTACCATGTTATTATCCAGCTGTAAAATGAAGTGCTACTGATACTGTTTCCAGTAAAATAAACCTCAGTGAAATAAAAGAGCATGTCACCCAGTGCAGGAGTGTGGCTTATGATTGGGTTTTTTTCAACAGATTTTGCACACAGTGGAACTCTATTCTGAAGTAAAAGAGAATCTCAGACTTCTGTGTGAATGTATAACTACAGCTGTCTTTGTTTCCCCCCCCCCGACACAGTCTTTAATCTTTATTAACAAAGCCAACTGACAAACAAAGCCTGTTCTGCAGTGAAGCTGGACCTCACCCAAACCTGTGATTAAATAGTAAAAGTGTAGCCTCAGGTCATCATTTGTGGACTGAGTTCATTTAGGGATTCGGTAAAGACTAAAATCATCCAATACAATGGATAGCACCACATCATCAGTGTTCACTCAGCAACTTTGAAAAATGACTGTATGCCCTCCTACACTACAGGGATATTGAAGCATCCAGTGGGTGGTTTACACAGGGCAACTGCTCTATCAGCATTTGTATTATTCACAAGTTAATTTTTTTTCTCTCCCAGATCTTATAAACTTAAAATAAACACAAAAAATCACATATTTTTGGGAAAATTCTAAACCAAAAATAATAAACCCTTCATGTAGGAGGAAGAGCATACAACACAAACACTCCCTTAGACCAGCCTACAGAATGCCATCTTTTGTTTGTCTTCTATTGGCCATGACTCACATAGAGAATATTGGGTATTATTTTTTTCAGTTGGCTCTGCTCTGCCTGAAGGTACGAGTGGAACTATATTGTGCAAATGGCTGACCTACACTATAAGACTCATGTTTTAAATGCCCAGAGGCCACAGTTCTCTTTATGGCAGAAATTGAAATCTGAATTACACAAGATAAAAGGGAATAAACAGACACAGGATAGAAATTGGGGAAAAAAAATAAGATAGTAGATAAGAAGCCGATATGCATTTTAAACTGCAATGACTTTGGCCTCAGGTGGCACCTAGACAAGCAACAATGATATGTTTGTGCTCAGATGGTGGAACTGAGAGGAGGAAGTAATGTTAGTAATTACTGAAGTAAGCCGTGTCTTGCTGGAGATGGCACAGCTGAGATGATATTTTTATGTGTTTTAGATAAAACGAGTGGAGGATTAGGACTGTGTTTCATTGTTCCTCGCTTTGCATGAGGTGTGCTGACAAAAATATTTTTCTTTATGTTTTCTGGCACACAGAAGGACAGCTGGAGGGTACTCACTGGATTCAAATGACTCTTAAGATGGTTGAGCTGAAAGTACAAGTTGTGATATGTTTGGCATTAGATGCTGCATCCAGAAGGCCCATATTGGAGTGTGATGACTTTGGCCACGGATGGTGCAGCTGGGAGGAACACGTTGGAGCGGGATGACTTTGGCACCACGTGGTGCAGCTGGGAGGTAGTTTCTGGATGGAGATGTCACTCTGCAGCAGCCTGTGGTCTATAGCCACGTAATCTAAAGCCAAGACACTTCACCATCTTTGCACACAGGGTTAGCTTAGTCATGCATACAAAAACACACACATACACATACAAACACATACTGGATGGCCTCCAAACCCATGTGTCTGTCATTCAGTCTTCTCCTCCAAGCCCCATTATACTGGGCTGGCTTCCACCTCTAGGGCTGATTCCTGACACGCCTCTATTATCAGACACCCATGGTGAGAAAACTGCTCTATTCCTCATGGCTGGAAGGCCAACAACTGATTAAGTTGTTGGTTTAATCTAAGGGTAAAAGATTTTTGCTATTTAGTCCAACTCTGTTGGTTTGTTCCAAGAGCATATTGCAATGTCTGGCGCTACTTCAGAAAATTATACATGTAGATGTCCCTTTCTTATAGTTTTCAGCACTTTCTCATCCTCAGCTACACATTAATGCCTTCAGATTTGTCAGATGCCTTCTGTGTCACCCTATAATGTGCATGGTGTCAGCATGTGTGCATGGCCTCAGTGCCCTGACACACTGGCTGTGGTAATGTTGTCTGCTGGGAGATATCTGTCCCATTTTAAAGGCCCACAAAGTCTGCATAATTGCACATTTGTCAACCAGAAAACCCTGGTTTGTTGCGACACAAACCATAGACTGTGTATAAAAGATGGATGTCACCATGGTAACGTCGCCCATTGGTTAATGAAGTCTGTTGTGAAGCTGAGCGTTTTTTGCTGTTGCCATCTTGTTATTTTAAAATTGGATGTGATGAGTGAGGGGTGGATCTGACTGTGAAACTGAAGGCATAACACACTCATTTTCTAATGACTTGTTATTAACAAGTCGTTAACCAATGACTGTAGACTAGTTGATGTTGTAAAACTTGAAACTAGCAATCGAGACCTTAAAGTCGTCAGAAAAGTGTTTACTGAGGTCATAGAGCAATAGAACTGAGGGATGCAGACTTGTGTAGAAGTCTACATCCCTCAGTTTTATTGCAACCACAGGAGTTGCCCCCTTTGACCATTAGAAAGAATGCAAGCTAGATCCAGCCAGATTAGATGGGAAACCTTGCATTTATATGAGCCATGGCAGCAGATTTGACAGAAACACACTAATTGACAAATGTATTTTTTAAATTTAATTACATTAATGCAAAAGCGACTGGATGAGTAAATAATATGCACTGGCTGCTTCAATGATAAATCTATTTGGATTTAAATTCTCTGCACTTTAGTAAAATAATCAGTTAAAAAAAAAAAACTTAATAGGAGCACAGCAAAGAAAACAAACAATCAAAAGCTCATTATGTTTTTATGCTTCTGGAACACTTTCCATCAGTAAAAAAAGCCCAGACATTTTTGTTCAGGTTGCCAATTATGGCGTGTCCAATGAAGAGGCACCTGCAATAGTACTCAATAGTAGAAGCAATAGATGCAGCGGATGTGTTTTCTACTGCATCAGATTTAGTAGAGTTGCTGTGCAGAATTTTTAGAGCAGTTTTAGTAACATGAGGTTTACTGAGCCATTAATGCCAGATTGTTACACATACTTTGATAAACAGTTTTGATCAGGCCAAACTAAAAATGTCTCGCTTTTCAGATCTCATTCTATAAACAAGAAGACGTATTATATTTCAGATTTTTCCCCAAATTTTGTTTCCACAGTGTGACAGGCTTGAACAAAGGGTAGGCTCAGATGCAGGAATCAAAGAACCCAGGATAAAAGTCTGTAAGCCTTTTTTAAAGTGGAAAGCAGGAGTCATACATACACTGTATTGCCAAAAGTATTCGCTCATCTGCCTTCACATGCATGTGAACTTGAGTGACATCCCATTCTTAATCCATAGGGTTTAATATGATGTTGGCCCACCCTTTACAGCTATAACAGCTTCAACTCTTCTGGGAAGAGGAAGGGGCCATCCCCAAACTGTTCCCACAAAGTTGGGAGCATGAAATTGTCCAAAATGTCTTGGTATGCTGAAGCGTTAAGAGTTCCTTTCACTGGAACTAAGGGGCCCAACTCCTGAAAAACAACCCCACACCATAATCCCCCCTCCACCAAACTTTACACTTGGCACAATGCAGTCAGACAAGTACCGTTCTCCTGGCAACTGCCAAACTGGAACACCTGAATTCAATGATTTGGATGGGTGAGTGAATACGTTTGGCAATATAGTGTATGTTTCAAACTTGCAGATATGCCTAAAGATTAAAATGTGTATTTACCCTCTCTCTTTTTTCACACACAGGTGCTGAGCAGAGGCGCGAAAGACTCCGCAACTTTGGACCTGGACGCCGAATTTCACCCGTGCAAAGGAGGGCTACCAATCAACAGCAGCTCTCTAGGATTCGTCTGGAGGCCCTGGTTACAGTAAGGAATCTCTTCCTGAAAATTTTAGAAATTCTGTAGGTGTGACATTTAAAAAAGTGAGAAAACAGATCCATTAACAACCACAGACTATTTCTTTGAAATAAACAATGCCATCGAAAACATAAACCGTCCCATTCCTCAAGAGCTAGAGATAGCTATTAATGAGCTGAGGGACCTCCCACCTGAACCATCAGATGAAAATGTACCTCCTTTAGCGATACCTGTAAATGTAACAACCGCTGATCCAGCTGCTAACTTTGACAACTTTCAAACCATTGAATATGCTCTTCAAAATATAAACAGGCCCATCCCAGATGAGTTATTAATCGCTGTACATCAGTTGATGCACCTCCACTTCCTCCGGATGAAATGAGAGAAAATGCACCACCGTCGCCTTCCCTATCAGTAGCTGAAAATGTATCGGTACCATCAAACTTTAGTGAACACTCAGAACCCCTTGAAAATATAAACCAGACCAATATGCAAAACAGCAAAGGTTTAAGACAGGACACCCGGTCTACTCCCCCTCCTTCAGATCAGAATGAACCATTAACAACTTCCCGTGAATGTTTAATAATGTAGAATTTAGGCAAATGCACGGCCCTTCTGCACCCAGTAATGTACCTGACCTGGCTGAATTTTATCTTCAGGTCATGACAAGATTTTCAGATTTAGCTGAGAGGCTTAGGTCACAGGTCAGACGCGGGGATCTTGTGCAAATTGAAGTAGTTGGTGAATATATAAGAAATCATGTCGCCTTTGCTGTTCAGAATGATAATGAAAATTTCTGCTTTTGAAAATTTAGTGGAGAGATTAGTCCAATCCAATGTAACAATTGCCCAGACTGTGATTTAGAGTTTGTCATCCAGATGGTTAGGAACCCCACAGGTGGAGTAAAATGAAAATTAGACAAAACCCTAGACTGTGAACTGATAGAAAAGAAAAAAAGGCATCTGTTCATTGTAGAGAATAAAGAAAATCAGCTATGTTTTGCCATCAGCTTAGCTCACCTTCTCAACCCAGAAGCCTGGGACAGCCTTTGTCTGAGACAAAGTTGATATTTTTTCACAAAGTTAGATACAATTTTATCATTTGTTAAAACATTATCACGATACAAAGAGAGTACTTGATGAAAAGACAGACCGCAGGCACGGTGACAGAGATAATAAACACAATGTTGGCCACAGACGGTAGATAGGACATGTTGAAGCTGGCGATCGTGGTAGAGTATTTTTTTTTAGAGCGATTTTCTAAAAACTCCACAATGGTTGAGGGGTAATAATCAAAATCTGGCGGAAATTCAAAAGAGTCAAAAAATGTGGCTTTGTTACCCTCTTCCAAAGTGAGCGCTAACCAGTGTTTTCCGCTCCGGTAAGATGGATCAGTGTTTACGATAAAGAAAGCGGGTCTTTTAAAAGTGCGGCTCAGCAACGGTAACTGGTCAGAAGCCCAGACGCCGCAGAAAGCATCCCCTAGTAGACGATGTAATAGGCTCTCTAACTGATGATTATTCATCTCTAATAATAATCCACCAAAACCTCTCTTTTTGAAATAATCTCCAGAATAGAATCATAGCACGTGTAGACTATCAGAGTGGTGGTGTGAGGTAAGGGATCTCTAAACCTCATCTCCAGCCGTAAATTCCCAGTGTTAACCAGGGACAGAGAATCATTTTCGTCACCGGGGTTGAGGTTGAAAACGAACAGTGCGTGCCTGTTGTTAAAAGCAGAGCAGTAAATCCTTTAGGTGCCTCTCGGTAGAGAGAAAAATGTAAAATTCTCTAGTCGAAATCCCTTGGTCAAAGTGCTGCTGGAAAGCTTTTGCAGGGATCTGTCATCCGTCCTGGCTGAGAGCTAAATACTCTAGGTTTCCATGAATAAAGTTGAACGGTGTCATGTCAAAGGCTCATGATGAATGAGGCCGAGTACTACATATCATGGGAGGGTCCTAGGAAGAGATTTTCAAAATTTGAAATTCTGGAGTTTTCCGGAATAGAATAGGTTTTCATATTCACCCTAGACACCCTAGAGAGCATTCCCTTTTAATAAGGCTGAAGTATTATTAAAAGTGATATTAAACCCCCCAAAATGTGACTATCCAGAGTTGGGACCAGGAAGCAGAGTTGCAGTCTTACACGCTTCTCCGCAACTTTTCTCCTCCTGCCATCCCCCCAAAACCCCATCCCTGTAGAGACTGTGTCTGTTCCCAGACCACCAAAAAAATAAATCAAAAATCAAAAAAAAAAAGGTTGGCTTCAGTCAGTCCCTGTTAGTAAATGATTTGATAATTGATCAGCATATTGATTTATTCTGCCTTGATGAAGCACATGCCGCGGAGGAGGAGTAGCGGCAATTTTCCACTCCAGCTTACTAATCAACCAAAGA